>JAZHYW010018105.1:0-30760 GCA_037355805.1 Ixodes ricinus
CAGACTTGTACACGTTACTGAAAAATAGTAAGGAATTACAATTACAATTACTCGAGGTTAAATTGTAATTTATTACAATTACAATTACTCTCCCATGAAAGTAAGCGACCGTTACCCCAAAAAGTAATCCGTTACTTTCGTGGCGTTACTTTCAACAGTATTTTCCTCAATTAAGAAACAAAGTGGAAGAAGGTTATTCAAGATCTTAATGCTGCCACCTGTTCCATTTATTGACCTTGAGTATTTTAAGCAAGAGCTGACTTTCGAAAGTCTCGTCAGACATTTTGCGTTATTTCTTACTCAATATGTTCACTGCTACGCTGAACTCCCTTTGAACTGAGGCACTGGATGGGAGTGCCATATTGTGCCTCACGAATGCTTCATGCTCTGCATTGAGCTCTTTCAGCGAGGCAACGGAAGTACTATTAGCTTGAAGATAGAGCAAAGCTTCGTCGTTGCAGCCGTTGCCTGCTATTCGAGAGTTTTAGTAAAGTTGGTAACAGGAAGCTGATACTTAAATAAAAAATAAGGTTAGGCTCGATATTCTTCTTCCTTTGGTTCTGAACAGGTCGAGCCTCGGTTGAGACGTTGGTGATTAAGAAAAAGTTTCCAATATTTAAATATAAGTAATCGAGAAAAAAAAACAGGACACTTATAACAACAATTAATTGGAACGTTTGTTAAAACAAGGAAATGTAAACGCACAATTTCCATGTGTACCTTTCTTGGTGCCGTTCAAAAACGCACGGAGCACGGACCGACTGCAGTTTACTTTGGTAATCTCCAGATAGATGTCCGCTGATGCCACGGGCAGCGAAAGGCAGAAAACTAAGCGACGCTATGGCCCCACTCATGAGTTTCACTTTTTGAATCTTAAGAAGTCAGCCACCATTATGTTTTATTTTTAAAATATCTGCTTGAGATAAGATGCGTCCTGCTGGGGTAAAAACAGGAAGAAGAAAAAAAGACTATTACCATTTTCGAAGTGCTCGCAAAAAGCTGACTCACAAAAAGGGTAACTGAGATGCAGATAACCTGGCTGAAATTCATAAATAAAGTGGGCCAACCCTAGAAGTTGGACTACAAAAAAAGTAAGTAGCTTTTAAAACAGGGTCAAATAAGGTGAAAGAAGCAGAAAAAAATACGTCCTGTTTTCTAAGGGAAGATGATAAGTGTGCACCGACCAACGAGGATGCTTGTGGCAATAACACCTTCACATATTATAACATCTCTTTTAGTGGATTTTAGGGTAAAAGGAGCGTTGTCTCGTGTTGTGACATTATGAAAATGGTCGTAGTTACTATAACCGAGAAGGACATTGTTAATTCTTGTCTGTGCACTTACCACCTTGAGCATCTCAAAGAGGCATACAATTTAGAGTGCCTTCATGTGCGCTTCGCATAGAGTGATGCCAACTGCCTGTTTCCCTTTCCCACACCCTCTTCCACCGCCATTTTGTTCCTCATTGTTTCCCCGTGCGCCGAAAAGTGGCCTTTGTGTCCATCGGTCCTCCCATCCGAGGAAAAAAAATGCTAATCCTCCCTCCGTGGGTTCCACAACGCTTCTCCGAACTTGTGAGATAAGGTGCTTGTTTCCGGGAGGGTTATAAGCCCCACGGATTATCGCCGAGAACCAAAATGGCTGCTGGTTTGTCGGCAAGTGGTATTACAAAGGGTGGCATCACCCTAGCAAAGCGCACATGAAGGCTCCCTAATACAATCACTTGGTGTCTTCCTCTCCCCGCCTTCGATCGCAAAGAAAAAACAGACACTAAAAAAAGCGGATATAACTTCCCCCCACCCCCTTTTTTTGTGGAAATGTTTATTTGGATTTTTTGACGTTGGTTGTGAGGGTCTAAAAAAAAGATTCAGGGGCTTGGTGTTGCAAAAAAGGCTTTGCGGAACTGAAAAGTGCCAAGCCTCCCTTTGGAGTGTCACTGCGCTCTCAACTTTACCAAAATGAAAACGACCTTCTCTTTAGAAGGAGGGGGGGGGGTTGGATCGGAAAAAAATGTAACGGATTACAAGGAATCCGTTACGTAAAAAATGTAAGGGAATTACTTTAAAATTACTCCAGGAAATATGTAATTATTCCGTTACTAAATTACCGATAAATGTAAGGGATTACAAGTAATTCCGTTACTTGTAACGGATTACGTACAAGTCTGCTCCTACCCTCCTCCCTTTCGTTCTCCGCTACTCCTGTTGCATCCCAACCAAAAATAATCCGCTATGTATGGTGGCTCCTCCATATCCCTAAGGTGGGTCTCCGCCAATCCATATACCTGAAAATTTTCCGCCACCAACTGCTTCTCAAGCTCTTCCCATTTTAGTCTCTTTCTACCTCCCTGCATGTTTATAAAACCAATATTTAGCTGTTTCTTTCTCTTCTTCTTTCTATTCCTGCAAGGCCTCCCCCTGCCCTCCCTGTCCCCACCTCCCAGCTCTAAATCCGGATCCCTCTCTTCTCCCGGACTTCGCAGGCTCCCAAAAAAGCCTTTGCCCTGCAGCCCATTCTTCGTCCCACCCGCCTTCCTGTGAGCTCGCCATAATGGATCCCGTCCCTTTGGAAAGTGGGGACCGGACTCCTTTGGCGGACTTCCCTGTTGATGTCCATGACCTCGTATCTGTGTTGAAATCTTAATGCCTGAATCACATTATTGGCTTCCCTTACCTCCCTTTCTGTCTGTTCGGTCTGCCCCCTGATCTCTGGGATGGTGCACAGCACGACGTGCACATTCTCCTTCACGTTTCTTAGTTGTCGGACTCCCTCCCTGATGTGCGCGCCCAGATCCCCTCCTCCCCTGTTCAGTACATCGTTTAGCCCCGCGTGCACCATGACCAGGCTCTCTGCCGCCTTATTTTCTTGCAGTATAGCTGCTGCACTTTCCATTACCTCCTTCATTCTCTTTCCCGGGCAGGTCACCACTTTTATCCTCTCGTCACCCTCCACCTTGCTCCTTATCCCCTCCCTGCACCTGCGTCTGGCAACAACGTGCGTTGTTGCCAGACTTGCTCCGACCATACAAAAACAACGAAAGCAAACCGGCTCTAGCTTCCAGCGTACATCGGCGTTGCCCTGTTGCCAGATTTTCTCTGTCAGGTTTAGCCTAAAGATGACCTAGAGATGCAGCAACACTGGTACCGAGTTTTCTCATGGCGGCCAGCATGGAGAGCCGTAAATTCTGAGGAGGTTGCATGGGAAGCGGCGGCACCTTCCCCCCCCCCCCTGTAATAACGGCTGAACGGCTGTACCATTGATAACCGGTGTTGGCTTGTGCTATTTAGCTTAGAAATCAAAAACAAGCAAAAAAACACTGTACCAAAAGAAGAACTTAAATTGCGTTATCCGAAAGGGGGCACTTTGGAAACTAGTTGGGCACTCGGTTTCGGTTTCGATTGAGAAGCTCCAGTTTATGCTATCACGCCGTGACCGAATGCGCTGCTTGTGTTTTCAATTTTACGACTTCCCGCGAATGTACAATACTCTAAGCATTCTCGGGGGATATAAAATGAAGACTGGGGCAGTTTTGTTGGCTCCCGACATGCCGGATATTGTGCGTGCGTATGCAAACCAGTGTTGCCATCTATTTTTTGCGCGCGCCGCTAGATTAAGACCAGTAAGTCACTAAGCAGTCGCTATACTCTGTTTCATACTTAGCGTGCAACTCTGTCAAAGCTATAGACTGGCGCGAGCGTGGGGCATGGTCTCGTTGATCATTTGCACGAGTTCTCGCACAAACAAAACCATAGATGAAGCCACGCGCTCGCGCCAGTAGCTTTGACAGCGTTGCACGCTAAGTATGAAACAGAGGATAGGTTCGACAGAAAGTCGCTAAAATATTCGCTGAATTCCAAAAGCTTATTAAACCCTTTTAAAGTAAGTGAACCTCAAATAATCATATCTCAGGTATTTTGACAGGTTAAACTTACACCGAAAATCAACTAGGACGGTTTTTATTTGTAATGTTTTATTTGGGAAACTACTAGGCGGTAAGTACGAAAGTACGAATAAGAAACGGGTACTTGTTAATTTTAACACGGAGATAATGACTGCTTTGTCTTCAAGAACACTTCAACGGAACAGTCTAGGAGAAGAAGAGCTATTCCTCAATGGTGACTGCACTCAAGTCACCTAAATCTGCCGATGTCGACGGTTCGTTGCCAGTTTTGTAGGCTTCAGCTGTGTCAATTCACCGAACAACTTTTTCTGGAAGTTCGTAATCGAAAGCGGAAGCCAAGAGCGCAGCCGCCAGCCAAGAGCGGCTGCGCTCTTGGCTGGCGGTAGCAACGTTTGGCGGAGAGCACGTAGGTACGTGGGCGCGGGAGAGATGGTCTGCAGTGTTGACAGTGTTGACAATTTTTTTAAGCGCGCCGCTAAATTGAGCTTGTATCCAATACCAGTTGGCTAGAGAAGCAAAAGGGTTTAGCCCGCGAGCATCTCTAAAATTGTTCAAAATAACAAGATTACGGTTGAACACCAAATTCGCTAAAGAAAGTCGCTAGCCGCTAAATTAAAAATCCGTCGCTAAATGTATAAAAAATCGCCAAATCTAGCGACAAAATCGCTAAAATGGCAACACTGATGCAAACGCAGTAACAAGTGGCTTAGTCACCTCCCCCCACGAGTACCGGACAACCACAAGTTAAATTTGGTCACTTTGAGCCCTACACGTACTTTGTTTGCCAAACGTGCGCTTCTTGCTACTTCATTGAGTCGAAAAACAAGCCGCATTCCCTCAGGAAACTGACAGTTGAGCCCAACGTTGGCACATAAACTTTTAAAGAGACGCAATAAATTCGCCCTCACTACTGCACAAAACTTTCTATGGAGTCTTCCTCGTGTATCATATATCTCGCACTCAAATTTTATTTTCGCAAATACCGAGATCGGCTAGCTACGACGGAGCCCAAGATCTGTGTCTGAACGGTGGGTCCGAAATTATCTCGGCATACTAAACCACGAAGAAAGCAAACATATAAGAAATCTTATGTTCATTAGCAACAGTCAAATTCGCTTGGAATCATTTAGTTCTTATGGCGCACCGCGTAGAGGTTCACGCCCGTATACGTGCCGTCCGCGGCGAACGGTGCGACATTCTTCACGCAAGTGCTCGACTGTTGCTTTCTTAAAAATCTGTACGAATGTGCCTATATGATTGCAGGATAACTTCATGCGCATACGCGATTATGACTTCGCAGAATGCAAGCGGGTGGGGACTTCACTTCGTGTAGTGCTGCGGGTCAGTACAGCCATAAGAGATAAGAAGTGTGTACGACTTTAGCTTTTCAATTGCCACTCCGAGTTTTACCTCGCGTACTCAGGCGTATTAAGAAAAAAAACAGCTATTGCAAAAAGGTAATTTCGTCAATGGACGCACAGAACAAGCAACAAACGTGCTGTCCGGCAACACTAATATGTAAAGGTGCGAGCTAGGTGTACGCATTACTTGTTACAGCCAAGTTGTTACAGTGTGTTGACTCGTACACAAGCAAGACCCCGAGCTTCGCATCGTCGAGATTCCCAGCACTGGCTCGTCCACATACCTCGAAACGCTAACAGAAAGGCTCGAGTACAAAAATACAACAAGCATGTTTCAAGACAAACTTTACGCATGGTTCGTGCTCGCTCTGAAGCTTCGGGGTCTGGCCATTTAGGTTAGTTTAGAGACCAAAAACTGTCACTCGGGACGAGGAAACATAAGATAACGGCTGTTTATAGTCCACGCTCTGTGTATGATCTCTTGTCGATGTGTCGATCGAAACCGAAACCATGCCACTCTCCTCCCCGGCCAACTAGTTCCCAGAGTGCAATGCGTGCAGTGTGGCATGCAGGGATTTATGGGAGTAGCTAGTCTATTCGAAGAAGACAAATGTCACCAAGTGGATCTATTCAGCGTCAGGGCACAGAAAATGCGCGTGCGAACGAGTGTACGGTGTTCTCGAGCATCACGCAGCAGTGCATAATTAAAACAACGGACGTTGAATTCTTTAACCGACATGCGCATCTTTGTTGAGAAACTGAGCCATAAAATCAAGGGGATAGTGCTTATTTTAATCACCTAAGAGGAGATGACCAGTTTTCGGAAGTTGAAGGAGGGCTGGGTTAGGGAAGGGAAGGTTAGGGCGTCAAAGGGCAATGAGCCCTGTCACGTGTGGAGAAAACCATAGGGCCGAGGGGACAATACCGCCATATTAGAAAGAGTTTGGAACACTCCGGAGTAGCAGGACACATATGCTGGGACAATGAAGCGGACAGACAAGCATGTTTCAACAATGACTTCTTTTCGCCCCGGCCTCTAAAGCCCGACCCACATAGGACGTATTCTCGACGAATTTACGCGCGTTTCAGCGGGCGTAATCACGCGATTTGGGGGGCGCTTTTTTCTGCAGAGGAAGAGGGTAAGGTCGCCAAACCACACACGGCGCTTTTCGTCGACGTCTCCTCGGCGTTTGGTGCAGTGTAGCCCGACTCGCGCCTTTCATGAAACGAGAAAAAATGTAGATCGGCTGCTATAATATTACGTTCCGCAAAGAGACAGAAATAACTGAATGTTAATCAGCAACCAAAGCCTAATTTTCAGACACCTGTTTCATAAATGTTCGTTGGAAACGTCAAGTTGCCAAAAACTCCCGGCAGGAGGACGGCCGCGATCTCTGCTCAAAACCCTTCTTTTTGTAATTTATTCACATCGCCCGCAAGATAGATGGTATTTTCTTCTGTCTCAGTCGTTCATCGCCCGTTGAAAAGAGATATAGCGATTTCGTACAGTTCGTCGAAAACCGGCGAACGCGCCAAGCGAGCTCCCATTTCGGCGGCTGAGTCAAGCCAGCCAGCCGGCCGCTTAGCTAGGCAAGCCGATTCTCGAGCAACATCCGGCTTTCAACTCGGGAGCTGATTGGCCGGCACCGCGCCGTACGCTTCCGGATACGCCACGCCGAAATACGCCGAAGCGCCGAGATCTGTCTCGGTCGGATCGCCGAATACGAGCGTATTTACGCCGACCGAGGAAGCGCTCGTCCCGACGCCCGCTGTACGTCGGGATTACGCCCGCCAAAACGCCCGTAAATACGTCGCGAATACGCCCTATGTGGTTCGGGCTTAAGAGTAGGCTATCGGCAGTGACACGACTGCGTTCAAGATTTCAACAGTGAATTGCCCTAGAACCTGTGCGAAAGTTCACTCAGATCGCAGTGAACTTTTATCTAAAATCGTGCTTCCTTCTAATAACCTAATGTCATTTTTTTTTACCTTTTTGTTTTACAGAGAAGCGCCGGTCCCAGGCTGTGTACCGCTTGCGTTCTGTCCCATGTGTGGTCTATCAAAAGCGCACTTGAACAAGAAATTGGAGCCCTGAGAACTTGAACGCGGAGAGTAAAACATGTTTTGTGTCGATGAAACCACAGTGCCTGTTCCGAAAACATTTTGGCACGGGTGTACAACTCTAGTATTGCTACGATCAGTCAAGCTTTTCAATTCACTTGTTGAAGATTCAGTGACTTTATTTTGTGCAAAACAATTCTAACGTTGTTGTTTTTCGTTTTTGTTTTTGTTAACTAAAAGCAAATAAGTCTGCTATGATCTCTTCCAACCGGTGACTTCTTCAACTTAACTGTGTGTAGCGTTTCCCTAAAAAAAACATTTTTAGCTTTTTTGTGTTTATTAGGTGCGTGCGAAGCTTTATGTAACCATCTTTGATGTGTTTTCATGAGGTCGTAGCGCTCGAGAGGGCGGGCGCAACGAGCGAATTGGCTTTAGGGTGCCTACATCTCTTTCTGTCTCAGGGTCAAGACATCCATTGTTGCCCTGAATGTGCCAGCGCGTAACGTTCTCGCGCACTTGGTGCGTGACTTGGGCTAGCCACCATATATATACTTGGGCGATAAAATGGCGTCTATGAATTAGCCAAAGCTACGCGCTCGAGCTGAGTGACACCGGATTGCACGCACTTCAAAATGCATAAAAAACGAATGAGCGGGAAAATGGCTTAGATGATACCACTCAAGCAAAAGCGCGCGTGTGTATAAGGCACTCCAATTGGCTTGGATTACTCGTTTTTTTGCTTATTTTTTTCACATGCGGAGGTGCAGGAATAGCACTCCGGTGGCCCCCTCGTCCTTTCTAGTCCACTCTAGCACCGGTGAAAAACAACATTTATTCCATCCTCTTCTTCTTCAGTCTACAAATGCGACAGTAGCGCCGCCACAACAGTTTAATAGGGCGAACTTGTGCCCAAAACAAAATAGAAGAAGGCTAGCGCCGCTGTCGTCGATGGCGGCGTAACAGCAGGATCGAGCGCAGGGGCGAGACTGACTGCGGCTTGCTACGCGGAGCCTCTCCCTTATGTACACGCGTGGGATTCTGGAACAATCGGCGTAGAAAGTTCGGCGCGTCGAACATGCGGACCTCGAATAAAAAACAAGGTTCTCAAATTCACCATAACGCGACATTTACAAAAATAACAAAAAGGTGCGTTCGCTCTGCATGCATCGAACCTCGGCCCTTTGCCTGGAAGCCAAGCACGATAGCCATCCGGCCACGGGCTTTTTTTTCTCCTTTTTTTCTTTATTCTATTCGGCCACGGGCGCGCTTGCTCAGAGACGCGAGTGGCAATATAAATGAGGAAATACCACGGGGAATACTAGGTATATAAACATGAATAGGCATTAAAAGAAGCGTACACTATAGTCGGTGACAGGTCAAGAACTAAGTGAAAGCTCCTCCCACCCCTTTCCACTTCAGCCGGAACGAACGGTGGAGAGGAGGTCGCCTCCTCTCTCGCGTTCACTCCACTAAAGTGGAAAGAGGTGGGAGGAGCTTCCACTTCGTTCTTGACCTGTCACCGACTACAGAGTAAAAATGAAAAGAAAAAAGTATGAACACTTTATTTTGAAATTTAATTATGACATTTAAACATAACTGTGACCCAGAGAACTCACCAGAAATAAATCAAAGTGCATAGGAACTTAGGCGTATTCACACGGGGCACAAGGCTAATGGGAAGGGTAGACCTGGTGACGACAATATGCAATAATTATGACGCGAGACTCTAAGCACGGTATATGAGAGAGCGCAAATAAATTTTAACGCAGTTATACAGGCATGAAATGGGGGACTGTGAATAGTAATGCTGGTGCACAATGAAGGATAAATATTATGGCGAGAGAGCCCGTTTTTGAAAGCAGTTTTCACTGTCCTTTCTGACATCTTCGGTTGCGCTGCGTTGGTAGCAGTGAACCGCGGACCGGGCGTCAGTGCAGAGACCGGGGCCATCTGGGGGCAGGCCTCGGCGAGCCGGATTTGGCCCGCGGGCCGGGGTTTGGACACCCCTGCTCTAGAGCAGCCTCCACACTTTTTTGAGCTAAGGGTTGAAGACCTCTTGCAGCCTCGCGGGCCGGAGTTGAGACAGTATAAACGAGAAAATACCAATAAATAAGCCTAAATCAGTATTTAAATGAAGAAACTTAAACTCGAGCAAACAATTCAACAAGAAATACAGAGCGAATGCGTACATGCACTTTATTAAATGTAATATTTTGCTAATATGACACTACAAATACTTGTGAGTCGGAGAGCTCACCAGGCATAAATCAAAGCGCGCGTAGGAACTTTGGCACATCCACACACAGTGCAGAAGACTGATGAGAATGGTAGACCTGCTGATTACGATAGGCCACAGGTGTGACACGAGGCAACGAGCCAGATGTTCGCGAGAACTCTGAAGAATGATATCATAGTTATACAGACATGATGCGGGGACAGTGGCGTAGTAACGGGGGGGGGGGGGGGGGGGCCGGGGGGGCCGTCGGGCCCCGGAACAGGTGTCTCAGTCAACGAGGGGGGTGCCACTTACGGCGGCGGGGGGGGGGGGCGCCGGGGCAATCCCCCCGGCTTGACTGGTTCGTAAGTGGCAAAGAATCTGTAGACGCATGAGGTCACCACTCTTCCATCACGAACGTGTCTGGTGCAGAATCGCCAAACTGGCTTGGCTCGCGCAAAGTCATCGACAGCACCGGCGGAAAAAACAAGCGCGAAAGTGCGGTAGCACTCGAGAAAAGAGCACCGTGCCCAGGCACGCCGGAGCCAACGCCACCTAGTCTACGCCGAACCCATCGCAACACGACGCTGGCTTGCGCCGACCACGGCCGGACTGCGCCGAAGGACAGCAAGAGAAGTCGCCAGACGAAGAAGGAAGAAATCCACACGAAGGTCTTACACGAAGGGAGTCGCGGGGAGGGGGCGGCGGTGTTGGGTAGAGCTCTCAACGTGTCGCCTCCCTCTCCCGGACTTTCCACCCCATGGCTGTCCACCCGCGCACGGCACCGCACCACGCGCCGAGGGGAAGTTCCGAGAGGAGGTGCTGGCGAAAGGCTTCTTTGGGCTTGTGCTCAGCAAGCTCCCTCGCTCTCTGACCCCGCAGTAAGTTCTAGAAGCGTGTCGCTCGCCGTCGGGAGGCGGTCACAATGTAGTGTTCTGGCAAGTGAATTCGTAATGTTGTGACGGCGACGGCGTTTCCCTGTTGCCACAGCGTGCCATGACTGGAGACCGTCGAACTTCCGGAAATCTGCGTGGACGGACTGGCTTCAGCGCCGCAGTGTACCAGTATGCCAACGATGGTTTGATTGCGTTACTTTCCATTTTAAGGCGTGCGGTTTAGAGGCTCAGTTTTAGCGACAACATCTTACCGAATTGCCTCGAAACTCTGTTTAGAGAAAATGGCGGCCGCCGGCATGCTGTCTGCTTACGGTCTCGGGGAGCGAGGGGGGGGGGACAAAGATTTACAGGGCCCAGGTGCCAGATGGTCTGGCTAACGCCACCAGTGCGGGGAACGTCACGAATAATAACTGGAGAGGCGGACAAATGGCACAGGAGGGGCTCAAAGCAATTTACGAGGGTCTTTGTCACCGTAAAAATGAACTACGCATCGCAGAACGCTCAATACCTCCGCCCAAATGTTGCGCCATTGGATTTCTAACCAAATGCCAAAGTTTCAACGCCAACCGTTTTTTTTTTATTTTTTTAATGCAAAAGTAATATGTGGTTTTCTAAAATCTTCAATAGGAAAATGGTGGAAGACAAGAGCTCTCGAATACATGGAGCTCTGACGCCGCGCCAATTACCGAAAACAGGCAAATTTTCCCATGGAACGTTTATGAAAATCATACTTTTAACTTTTGTATAAGGGCACGGATGGCACTGAAACTTTGGCATTTAGAGTCATATCACAAAATCCCATGGCCTATAGTTCAAGCACTGTGTGCACAATTTTGTTTTTCAGTTTTTCCAGAAGTAAGCAATTGTGTTATGCGTCCATGTGACTGGCGCGTGCTGCTAAAGAAAGCTGTTTCTCATTAACTCTGGCGTTGTCTAAGTCTCCCCTTTTTGTCGCTTGTCTTCTAAGTCGCCACCATGTTCGTCAAAACTCATTAACCATTTATGAAAACAATACTCTGAACATTTATTTCAAATTCAACATCCATTGTTTGCACGCCAAAGGAACCATGAAATGACCTTTTTACTTTTGCCAGATAACTTTTACATTAAACCTTCAACGTTCACTGAATGCCGAACAGGCATCCGTTTTCGTCTCGGTTCATTAACTTCTACACAAAAAAATAATGAAATATCGACTTTTTCTTTCTCTCCAACTGACCGCAAAACAAGTTGCGGCGTAATTTTGACGGTCGTGACGTACGCTGGGACAGGAACCGGAAGTTCTCTCGGCAGTAGGAGAATGGGAGCGTTAGCGGAGGCGAGTTGGGGGTGCGCCGGTAGGTTTTACTGCGCTGATGTCACCGACGTATTTTCTGAATCGGCGCCTCTCATCGCCGCGATAGCCATGGACACATCGCAGCTGAGCGAAATTCAATGAGATATGTTACGCTACAGCGACAGCATGGGACTAGTCTCATACGCCGGTATGCCTGTTGGGAAGTGCGGCGAGTCTTCCGGTGAAGACTCCAGAAGTCAACCCAACTGTCATTGTTGGTAAAAGGCGGCCCGTGTCAGTCGTTTGCAAAGCGACGTAGATAGAAACAAATCGCCGCGGCGTTTTTCGCGGCCTCGGAGATGCAGGAGCGAGCCGACGTTAAAAAAGATACGTTTGAGCTACGACAGTGTCAGCAAGAGCCACGTAAATACCTGTTCACACTCGGAGCGGACGCGCGCGTTTGATGGAAGTGCTGTATTCGCGCTGTTGGTGAGCGCTTCGGGACCGATCTTTTACGATTGCAACTCGATACTGACGTGGCACTCGGCAAAGGAAGGTTGGCCCGGCATTGCACGTAGCTCCCACGAACTTTTATAGCTCGACAGTGACGTGCAGTCGTGTCAGAATAAAAATGGCATACTAATAACAAAGTGTACATACCGTGTTACGAAGGTAATCCATACGGCGTTTATTCGAGCTCTATATCACACAAAACAAGTAGATAGAATCGACGAGACGACAGTGTTCGTCAACACTGCCTCGGAAAACAAGGAGATGACAAGGGGAAGAGATTGACCTCACCTGTTAATCTAAAATTGAGGTCAGCGATCAAACTATAATACGGGAAGGGTCCACAAGGGTCGCGCGGGCATATTCCATTCAGCACGCCAGCCGGTCGTGGGCACTGTCTTGGTCAAGTACCGTCGAAGCAACGCTGCGCCTGCTAGGCCTATATTCTGTGCAGCTCGCTTGGTCGGAGTAGGTGGATTCCTGACCGTCGTAGCTTTTCTCGGGTGTTTGTGGATCCAGCGTTCTTGTTCGTCGTGGTCTGTTTCAAGTACTTTTTTCTTGCTGCTTGAAGTCGGGACGCGCGAGAAGAACACGTAAAAAAATAAACGTTCGTTGGTCGTCGTGACCACGGTGACCAAGCGACGCTGTCGGCCATGCTGATTTGATCGTAAAAAGGACAGCTCCGGAGCTGGCTCTCAGCTTCGTTTACCACACGATAGATGGCGCTTGGCTCTCAGCATTATCAAATTTGGCAATTTTCGCCACACATCTCTAATTATGCTACAAAATGTGGATCTGAATATTATTTAACAAAACTTTTAGGAAACATTTGCCGGCTATTTATTGTTTATGATCGCGGTGCTGGTGAGGTAGGCGCTTACCCAATAGGCGACGTGGATTCGGCTGACGTGCTGCAGTTCCGCGGATGCATAGCAGTGAAAAGGCAGAGAGCTTTCGAAGGAAAGAAGGCGCAAAAGAGTCCAGTTTTCTTTTAAAAGTTCTATAGCAAAGAATTTTTTTGGCTCCCTATTTTTGTGTTTTTGTGTTTCTTTTCACACCTTTTACGACGTCCGGTGGATGAAATTCGATTTCAGAATCATTTCATGGTCCCTTTAATATCCAGATGATACAGGGCGATCCTTGCGGAAAAAAGGTAATAAAGTCTCATTTCTTCATATTTTCACATTATACCTGCGTCGGCCGAAGCACGAAGAAGATCGAGAAGTCGTCGGAAAGCAGAGTTGCACATCGCGCTGCCGCGCACGCGAACAAACTCGCATTCCCCAGCTCTGGGCGCTGCCATCTTACCGGTGACGTCACGGCTCTTGTGAGGTCACGTGACGTGTGGTCACTTTTTGCGTACAAAATGGCGGCAACCGGGGGAGTGCCACTTCCGGAGCTTCCGGTTTTATCACTCTACAGCCCTCGGCCTTCGTTGGGAGAAACAGACCGATAAGCACGCAGGGCAGCGCAAACTAGCGCATCCGCGTTACGGTGATCACGTGGACGCCGTAGAGCCAACACCGGGAGGAGAAACTCATGACGTCATCGTTCAATTTCTGCTCTGAGAAGTAAAAACAAACAAAACGTGAGAATGACGTAGTCATGCCTCTGGCGTAGTGGCTCAACGTTGGCCGCTCCAACTCCGTCGCATTGACTGCGCTGACGTTGCGCCTCGCGTCGCACGCTAGAGTTGGCAGATTTCGGCGACTTGGCTCGTTTGAAAGTTTGCTGGCCAGTTTATTAAATAACTAGACGGAATTAGATCGCAATATTTGACATGGGGTCTTCCCATATGATACTGAAGAGGGCTGTATAGTTTTCTAGATATCAAAAATGAAGCGGAGTTGCCCTTTAGGGTTACTTTTAACTGACTTTGATCTAAGAAACCACTTCTGTGAACAACATAAGCAAACTACATTTATTCGAGAGGAAGAACTGCCTGAATTATCGCGAATGTAACATACTAAGTGTATGAACATTTTCCCAGCCAATGGTTTGTTTGAATAGTATATAACAATGAGATACATGACTGCAAACAAATATTACACAACACAATTGTTTTCTATATCTTATCCAGCCGCAGACAGTAACGACAGTTACTTACATTTTGAAGACATGTGGCGTGTTTCTCGTAGAACCCCCATTTCTTTGCCACAGAACCACTTAATTAAAAAAAATTATCTAGAAAAAATGAGTCCCCAATCAGTTCATTATTTACTTCGGCGTCTAATATAAATTCAATCTTTTATATATTTTGGTTTTGTACTTGTATGACTCGTTTCTGGTGAGTTTAAATTTCCAGTCCAGTTCTTATTTTACTGCATGAGAAGCAACCACTTATTTTAAAGTTTAAACCAACAACATATGGCATTTCGTCTGGCTCCGGATATTTGTATAGATGCGAATAAGCGAGTGATTAAATGCTTGACACATATTAGCTTTCTTTGGGCAATTATCGGAAATGCAAAAATAAGCTTCATAAGAGCCTTTTTTTTCTTTCTAAATGACCGACTGCCACACCATGTCTTGGAAATTTGAAAATCAAAAATGACAATCCAGAAAACAACAAATTAAGTTGCTCGACCTCCACGATGAAGCTAAGGTGCACAGAATGGTAAGTGGAAGATATTTTTATACAGTTCTTTTTATTATTATTTAATATATTCTTTATATGATCTGTAAATGTAGAGGGCAGCGTTTCCCGGTTAACTTTAGCAGGGAAATTTAATTGTCGCCCTTGTACGCAAATTCAAATTTTCTCGCTTAATTTACCGGGTATATGGGATTGGTTTACACCGATTCACCGATACACAAATTCACGTTTTATGGTTAAAGTTATTGAAAAATTTACGTGTTGCTCTTTAACGTTACTCTTTTTACTTAACATGTTTTTTTTTAAATGAAATTAGTGTTTTAAACACATTTTATCTAAGTCGCCTTCACGCTACAATTCAGATCGAGCGGCATTTGTTGCACCCCGGTCACGTTGATTGAGTAATGTCCCGACGGTTCCTACGCGGACTCCAGTCCTGCGGGCAGTCCGATTTCTGTGGGCCAGAGGTGTTCTGCTCCTGTGCCGGCGAGCCTCTGGTGGAACTTCAGCTCGAGCCGTTCGTTCTGTTGCGGCGTGAGGTAGTTCCTCCAGTCGCCGACCTGGCCCTTGCGGATGAAGGCGGGAGCGCCCTCGGGCCGGGTGCTACACCACTTGTCCGGGGACTGGGCCTTCATGGCCTCGAAGCTGCTCGCCGCCACCAGTTCCCTCAGGTCGGGCTCACGCCAGTCCGCCGGAAAACTGCACCTGAAACATCAAAATGGATGCAGAGATGGTGTAACAAAACCTTTTTCCCAAACGGCATTTATTTCCTGGAAAAGAACAACAAAAAACACCGAATGAAGCCGAAGGAAAAAGCGTGAACGGCGGCGCAATATTCGCAACTCCATCCCTTAGTTTTGATTTCTACTTATATCCATTAAACCAATGGTTGGATATCAAAAATAATATACTTCACCGGGAAGCGAAACGTCTGCCCTGTTGTTCAGGTGCGCCGACTACACTAAGTCGTGGTCAAAAGCAACCAAAAAAAGTGAAGCAAACAAAGGAGATCTGCTAAGCTGAATTCAACTCCCTTTCAGTCAGCCCCCGTCGGCCGCCATGTTTGTCCAACGCGCGGCTTTTACGTCCCGCCACGGCGGTGGCGCTGCAGTCGGCACGACGCGGAGCACTTGCCGACTGCAGCGCCACTCCACGCAAATCTGAATTCGGCGCACGCGCCATGCCCACATCGGTGTGGGCAGAAGCCGACTTTTATTTTATTTATTTATTTATTTGCAAAAACTGCTGATCCCTATCAGGGATCGTAGCAGGGTGGAAAGTAACATAAAACGAAGCGATATAGTACCAAAGAGTTACTAGTCACTCAATCAAAACACAAAGCGGAAAGAAATGCACTTACAGAGTCTTGGTTAATAATTTCGTAAGGAAGCCCATTCCATTCTACAATCGTTCGAGGAAAAAAGGAGAATGAGAAAGCGTTGATGCGCGGTTGGTAAGGTGTAATCGTAAGTGGGGTTCTTCCTCGGGTGGCGTAACCAGTCGAGAAAGTGATGTATTCTTCAACGTTAATTTTATATTGTCCCTTATTTAATAAAATAAAAAAACGAAGTCTGCATACACGGTTTCGTTCTTGAACCGGGACAAACCCAAGCTGTTTGCTAAGCTCGGAAATGGACGCCTTCCTACAGGCGTTAAAAATGAATCTGACAGCTTTATTTTGTATTCGTTGTATACGATTAATTCCTGCCTGTGTAAATGGATCCCAAATAATGTTTGCATATCCTAGGGTCGGCCGGATAAGAGTCTTGTACGCCAGGAGTCGAGTATCTGAAGTGGCTGATTTTAGTGTTCGTCTGAGAAAAAATCTACGGAGGGCATTAGATGAGATTAAATTGATCTGTTTATCCCATCTAAGATCGGAACTGATCCAGAGACCCAGATATTTGAATTCAGTAACTTCTCTTAGTATATGTTCGTTCATGTGATAGGAGAATGAAATTGGCTTTTTATTAGTGACGGACATACAAACACTTTTGTCATAATTTATACACAATTGCCATGTGTCACACCATTTCAAAATCTTGTTCAAATCTTAAGCTTATTTTGGTCATCAAAACTCTTGACCTCGTTATACATCACATAATCGTCGGCATAAAGACGTATATTTACAAAAATCTCATCGGGAATATCGTTGATAAATAACAAGAACAACAAAGGCGCAAGTACCGATCCCTGGGGGATGCCAGAGTCCACTGAAAGTATATAGGGAAGAACCTTCATTATTAAATTCTACATATTAGTAGCGGTTTGTTAGGTAAGCTTGGATCCAACCAATAACTTTATTATTTTTTAAGTAGTTATTCAATTTTTTTAGAAGCTTTGCATGCGATACTTTATTGAACACTTTCGCGAAATCGATAAAGGTGGTATCTACCTGACTTTACTTGTTTTTGTAGACAGCGTGTTGGTGTAGAGGTCGCTGAAGTCGAAAATAAATTAAACTTTTCTGAGAGTTGGGTGGATTTTTTTTTTGTCGTTTCCCTTTAGGTTTAAGGCTCGTTCACACTCTTGCAACCGAATACGACCGAGAGAGACAAGACCGGTTTTTAATCCTTTGCGACCTCTTAGGACCAGATGCGCTGCTGCGGAGCTGGTTCTAAGAGGTTTTAAGAGGCTTAAAACCGGTCTGGTCTCTCTCGGTCGTACTCGGTTGCAAGAGTGTCAACGCGCCTTTAGACGCAGCCGACAATATATGAGCTGATGGGACCAACCAGACGTCAAAAGCAGACCATCATTGGTGTTCATCGTGTTTATGTACGCGTTCTATCATCGCTGAACCTGTCATAAACGGAAAAGGCCTAGTGATTCGCGCCTTGGACCCTGCTTGATTAGTCCCAATATTTTGCGTCTGGACTTGAGCTGAAACGAAGTAAAACGTGGTTTTCGGATTCTTTGACGGACATGTGCCTGGTCAGGCAGTCAAGGAAGTGAATTCGACAACCACGATGTTTCTTACACTGCACGCGCGTGGCTACCATATGAACATGTGGGTGGTATTAGAGTGGTATTATTCTCAACAACATATTTTGGTGTTCGATGCTTATTTTGTACTAGCTATGAGCCGATTGTTGAGGTTTATATGTACTTTCATAAACTTTGTATAAAAAAATGCTAGTAAGTGCAAATGACACGCGTGCGACTACAAAGAGTTTGCTACAGCAATCATTGGCGTTGAATTTCTAACTTAAAAAATCCATTGGCTGCATCGATAGTCCACTCAGCCCGTCCGCCAAGCCCTCCGCAACGAAGAAACCGCCACTGCGCCTGCGTGCCGATGGCCTTGGCTGTAGAGTTCCGGGTAGCGGAGGGGCTTAGCGGAGAGGCAAACATGGTGTCCTACTAAAACTCCCTGTTTACAGAAGACTGCTTCCGTTATCAACTAAACCACAACACACACAAAAAAAATTATATATATATATATATATATATATATATATATCATACTATATCATATATATGATATATAAGATAGATATCACTCTATGGGGGACAAGTGCAGGTATGCGCGCCCTTGGAGCCATTAACACCACCCGAAGAGCGATTGAGTAGGCGAAGTACAGAGGACGAGCCCGATAAGAGCTTCATGGTGTTGAAAGCGATAGTGTACAAGAGTTGCATTTATAAACACACGCAATAACAGTGAGTGCAGGGTAAGCGCGGGCCTAGGCAACATCACCTAGAAGACAAGGCCTGCTTACGACGTCATCGTTAGTGGAACCCTGACCCGCCCAAAGCGGCAAATACGCTGAATAACGTCGAGAGCCGCCGGAGAGCGGAAAACGCGTCCGTCATAAAGCGCAGACCGCATGGCGCGTTTTTGCTCGCGATTCAGGCGCGTCGGCGTCAAACTGACGTCATTTCCTGCGCGCGGGCGCGCGTTTTCGCGGGAGCGTTGGTTTCTAGCCGACCCAGAACAAGACGCGCGCGCCGAGGCGTCGAAGCGGCTCTCGCCCAATGAGGGTCGGTCGAACTATCACGTGATCCTGCACAGTACGCTGTTTCGTATTCAGCACATTTCAAAGTGTTCAAAAGCATTTTTATTTTCCATATAAAAATTGAAAAGGTGTTTCTTTTGACACACAAACCCGTTTTATTTACTTATTTGTTCATTTAATTCTCATTTTGTAGTATTTGCGTCAACATTTACATCGCGTGTTGAGAATTCTGTTATCTGGCAACGCTGATAACGCGCGGCCGGCGGTGCTTGGCTTTGTCTGCATGCGGGTGCCCCCGCGTCAGCTTCCGCGCGAGCGTTCATAGCGCGTCGCGTTTTCGCGTGCAGAAAAACGCGCCATGCGGTCTGCGCGCATGCTAACGTCGGCCGCGTTGTGTCACGTTGCAAGACGCGCTGTCGGCGACGCTGACGCGAGATAGACGGCACTGCTTCGATCCATGGATCCACTAGTGATTTTTTTCCCGCATACACGTGTTGTCAACGACAGGAGCCGTCGGCACGTGTGCGCGAGAACCGCGAACGCATGCCGCAACCGGTCCACGCGATGCAGTATCATCGGTGTGTGACGTCACCTAGATAGGCTGTGTGTGGACACGTAGAAGAAAAGGAAGTAGACTCG
This sequence comes from Ixodes ricinus, assembly GCA_037355805.1. Lineage (NCBI taxonomy): Eukaryota > Metazoa > Arthropoda > Arachnida > Ixodida > Ixodidae > Ixodes > Ixodes ricinus. The sequence continues at coordinate 19,412 of JAZHYW010018105.1, forward strand.
AGATGAACGAGATTCGGAAGGTACGTACCCGTCTCGGCGACGAGCGGGTATCGTAGGAATAAACCGCTTGTTTTTTTAAGAAAATGGAAAACGAAACGTCTGTTTGACTACAGAAAAGCTCAGAAGTGGGATCGAGAGGCCCCGACTTGAGAAGCCGTTCGAATTGAAGGCTACAACGTAAGTAGCGCTCTACGAACGCTTGCTTCACCCGAGATCCTCAACGAGAGCTTCGTCCACGTAAATCACGATGTCGAGAAGACGTAAGCTAACGACAGGAGGACAAGGGCAGGGGACCCCACGAGAGGATGATCCGACGACCACAGATATGCTTAGCAGTGCGGAGGTGCGCGACGAACACTCCGACCACGACGATCGCCAACACGACAATTTGACGACGGAGGCCAGGGACACCGCGACGTCAAGCGACCACGGCCTGGCTCCCGACGGTGCAACGTCCGGAGTCCTTGACTTTCAAGTGCTCATGCAGGCCGCGATACAAACTGCGGTACGCGAGGCCTTCCAAGGAGCGGCCCAGCTTTTCCAAACGACACAGTCGCCACAACGTCACCCACCAACGGGGGCTTCGAGCGCCATGGATGGACGGCTGGCTACGACAAGCGCCCAGTTGGTGCCAGTATATGATCCATCATCGGACACCCAGCCTACGGTGGAAGCGTGGCTCAACAAGGTTGACAATCTAGCTGCGGCCTATGAATGGAGTGATCGACAAACGACCTGCTTTGCTCTCACCAAGCTTCACGGCGTCGCAAAAACATGGTATGACGGTTTGACCACTGTTCAACGAACCTGGGACGAGTGGAAAGTGGAAATGAAAAAGGCCTTTCCGTCGGCATCGAGTTTTCAACACGTCTTCAGGGACATGGAGAAAAGAAAGAAAGGGCGCCACGAGACCATCGAAGGGTACTTTTATGACAAGCTGGCGAAAGCACGACGCTGCAACCTGGATGACGGGACGTGCATCGAGTACCTGATCACTGGACTAGAAGACGAAGATTTAGTGCGGTCTCTGAGCGTGCGAGATTACGCCACCCCAGACGAGCTACTTCGGTGCATGAAGCGACTGCATGAACGAGTCGATGTGATCAAACAGACTCGGGCCAAAACCCTCCATCAACCGCCGACTGGTCAACGTCAAAATACCGGTCTAGACAACAACGAGCCGACGACCAGGGCTCCACGAAAAAGATTCAACGAAACAGGCGAGCCACTTTGTTTTAATTGCTCGACATACGGACACTTCTCGGCTGCATGCCCGAAACCTCAGCGAAAACCAAGATGCACCAATTGTGGGAAATCTGGTCACGAGACGAAAGACTGCTTTCAAAAAAGAAACTCAACGAACACGAGTGACAAGAAAGCAACCGTTCTAACCCAACAAGGTAACAAGACGTGGGACTGCATGGCGCCAAACGAGAAGTATTTCATGCAGGCGATTCTAAACGACAAGCCAATCAAAGCTTTCGTCGACATGGGAAGCCAGTGCGTAACGTTACGAGAAAGCGAAGCGCAGCTGATGAACGTGACCTACGAACCGCTGAATCGTCCATTCACAATCAACGGGTTTGGCTCTGGAAAAACGACGCCTTTAGGCAGTTTCCAAGCAACATTGAAGGTCGACCAAGCCAAGGCCAATGTCAAGGTGTACGTGGTGCGCGACGCAGTGCAGGTTGTTCCGCTGCTTGTCGGACAGCCTTTTACTGAACAACCGCATGTTACGGTGGTACGTCGCAAGAACACCCTACGCATTTTTGAAGAGCGTGACACGTCTGATGATGAGGACGGGACTTTGGCCAGTCTCAAGATACCGGTCCTGCCTCCACGACGCGTAAGCCTCTGGGTCAAAGAAGCGGTCGTAATCCCTCCAAGCTACGTCGGGATTATGGCGCTCCGCTCCGGAGAAGAGACGCAAAAAACCCAGGAGTCATCTTTATTGATGACATTATCCACGAATCACGTGGGGATTACGCCCCGACCTGTGTTTCGAGAACAGACGAACTGGGAGAACTGTATATCCCCGTAACTAACATATCGGCTACGCCGCTGATCGTCGCTGAAAACGAACAGATCGCTAGAGGAACATGGTGCACGGAAGAAGACGCTAACACCAACCTCGACGCGTACGTAAACTACAGCGAAAGAAAGCCGACAACCTTGATTGCAACAAAGGACGTAGATGTCGGTCCATCTGTTTCTGACTCGCAAAAGAAAGCCCTCGTCACCACGATTAATGACTACCGCGACTGCTTCGCTACATCCCTATCGGAATTGGGGTGCGCGAAGGCAACAAAGATGAAGCACGTCGACGCGCTCAGTAGGGCTCCTGCATCGGGACCCGAAGAAATGGATGTCGCCACGGGCGTCAGCGTTTTCGCTACAGAGCTCTCTGATGATGACTGGTTGGTGTTGGCCCAAAAGACCGATCCAACGTTACAAGGAATCAAAGACTACTTACAGGGGTCTTCAAAAACTAAAGAGTCGCAGCGTATCAAGAACGAGTACGTGCTAGCAGAGGGCAAGATTTTCAAGAGGGTCCATGACGACGGAGAAGAGCGTCTGCTATGGGTTGTGCCACGAGGAGCACGTTGGCAAGTAGTACGACGATGCCACGATGACGTCGGTCACTTTGCTGTTGAGAAGACCATGGCACTACTCACCAAGAGGTATTGGTTTCCGAGAATGCGTCGTTACGTCAAGCGACATATTGCGTGCTGTCGGGAGTGTTTATATCGCAAGGTTCCATCCGGAAGAAAACCAGGGGCAACGGGCGAGTTGCGGAAGCTGCGCCCTAAATACCGAGGCCCGTATATCGTTGTGGAAAAGGTACCTCCCGATAGGTATAAAGTTAAAGATCTACCGGAGACCCAACGGTCGCAACGTTTCTACGAAGGTGTTGCCGCTGTTGACCAGATGAAGCGCTTCACGGTCAGCGCTGAGAGTAGCACCGAGAGCAGCGACGACGGCCTGTCAACGGAAGCAGAAAGCGACACAGATATAGTAGAGTTTCAGCGACAAAGAGACCCAGCCGGGGCGACTGGGATGGAGGATGGCCGTGTTGTCAACGACAGGAGCCGTCGGCACGTGTGCGCGAGAACCGCGAACGCATGCCGCAACCGGTCCACGCGATGAAGTATAATCGGTGTGTGACGTCACCTAGATAGGCTGCGTGTGGACACGTAGAAGAAAAGGAAGTAGACTCGAGATGAACGAGATTCGGAAGGTACGTACCCGTCTCGGCGACGAGCGGGTATCGTAGGAATAAACCGCTTGTTTTTTTTAAGAAAATGGAAAACGAAACGTCTGTTTGACTACACTCGTAATAACTTGTTGTTAGGCTAGATGAACGTTTAGTACCATCCTGGGAAGCGGTCGATGAATTCTTTGTGTTGCCGATAGTGAAGTGAATCTTAACCCCACTGTCCTAGGCGCAATATAGCGCTCCAGGAGGTTTTCAAGAGACTAAATGAGATGCAGCCTGCCTGGTTACCACCCAGTCATTAGTTCAATACGGAAACACGAACACTTCTAATTACTGTTCCACTATAAACTACACATATTCTTATATGTTCTAAACAAACTGTTATGACGACACCACCTTCTCCGAGCGTTACACTTCTTCCTGTTGGGCCAGATCACGCAGAGCTATTTTTCCCTGCATTTGCTGTTATCAGTTTAGACATGTCATTTTCTCTTGCTCTGTTTAGATGCAATGTTATGCAAAAATATCACTATGAAACATATGAGTCTTACGGCCTCGTCTCTCGTCGAGACGGCCTCGCCTCGTCGAGAGCAATAGAAAGCGACACCTCAGATGTACACATGCTTTGGCATTGTCCCCACGCCCAACGCTCCCTTACCTCCTCCTTTTCACCCTTCTCGACCATCTGCGTGTGTCCTTCAAGCGCATCAAAACAGGGGCCGATATCAAAACAATGAAAATCAAAACGAAAAGGCCAAACATTGAAACGTCCAAAAATAAAATGCCGAACAGCAAAACGCCGAAAGGGGAGAATGCTATATATCTGATCGCCATATTTGGTACGGTATTGGCAGATGCTAGCTGCACCTGTGTGCAGGTACAATGGAGGTGTCTTCCGCCAAATTAGGAGCATGAAAAATGTACAAGCTGCGCTCGAAGACGACATTGAGGCAGAAATCAGATGAGAACCTCGCCATCCACCACACAAGAAGCAAAGCATGCGAGAAGAGAGCCTGACAGCCACTTTGGGCAACCGGGACAAGCTCAACGTCCTTAGCTTTCTTCGGGAAATACGCACAAACATCAGTTTGTATTCAACAAACAAAGAGTTCCTCTGGCAGAACAAATGTTTCTTCTACTTTCTCAATTTAGAACTTGGTAGGTTCATGTCGAACATAATATTTTGGAATTGTTTGGTCCTTTGTACTGCGTGATTCGGCTAATTGAGATTTCGGCGGTTTGTTTTTTCAGCATTTTTATTTTTGGTATTCTGATAATGCATCCTTTTAATTTTTGGGTGTCCCAAGCGAGTGCCATGTTCTCTGGTCAAAACAACAAAAACTCAGGAACGATGACATAGGCACAGATTGCTGTTGAATCCATGGATGCACGCCACTACGTCTTTCCTCTAGAAGGCTCTAGATGCCAAGTGCTAGAGTTCCAAACCTACCGGCAAAAGTCATATTCTTTACTTCAGTAACCATATTGTCAAAACAGGCTTTAGATGGTATTTGCATGCTTTTCGGTCAAGAAACTGCACAAAAAAGGCAGTCATTGAAGACTCATTGCTCTGGTTCGTGCACTGTATACAATGCAATGGCAATGCGAACTAGAAACCTTCCTTCGCCCAGCGACGCAAAGTACCCCCCCCAACAGCACCAGCAATGTAAATCACCCCCCCGCCCCACACAAATTTCTCGGCTATGCCACTGCAAGACTATGCACTCCAAGTAATACAAAGTTTCCACCTTCCCATACTATAATCGTAAAGGCAGTGCTGACATATGAGGGTGTACCATAGTGATTTACGATTCATTTTTCCGCAGATACTGTCCACTTAGGGGTCGGTAGGTGTGTCGACCTCCTCAACGTAGTCCCCCTGGAGACGAATGCCCTTGTTCCAGTGGTGTGGCAGGCTTTCTATTCCGTTCCGGGACCACTCTTTGGGAGTGCTTCGCACCCACGCCTGGACAGCCGCTTCCAGTTCACCAGTGTTTATGAAATGGGGTCTTCACAGGTGGTTTTTCATGGTGCTGAATGGCTGATGGTCACTGCGGGCTAGGCCGAGGGAGTACGGTGAATGTAGGGATGGCATTGTCATGCTGTAAGAGCATACCTGCCGCCCATTTCCCTAGCAGCTTCTCCTGAATGGTGCAATCACCTGAGGGCAGCCACATACGGGGCGATGTTGATGGTGGCTGCTGGTTGCATGCAGTCAATGAGCATAATGCCTTCCGTATTCAGAAAGCCACGTGAGGATGTCTGTGCGGACATTGATGACTCGGAGGCAGCTGTCCAGGCAGGAGTGGGACATACATCTAAACAGTGGTTCTGGTAGAACGTGGAAAGGCTACCACACTGGTGGCGCAAGTGCATTCAGCTTTAGAAAAGAACATATCGGGAAGATAGATATGTCTATCGACCTTGAAATGGCCGGAAGGTATGGTAAAGAAAATGGTGTACAGCAATATGGTATGCCCCTCGTAGAACACACTATGTACGGAACTTGCCATCAGCTTCTGGAAACAGCATCTCCAAAAAGAATGTCCTGCTAAAGCTAGCACTGGAGTGGGAGTAGAACACAGTGCTTGCATCGTGTGCAGATGCACACCACAGCTGTGGCCGTTGTATTTTGCATCTCTGTTTTCTTTGAGGCACATACTTGTTCTCTTTCTTTTGTGCAAGGGGGAGCATGGACTCTCCCCTATACACGAGTGTGCCTGCTGTCTCCCGAGGGAGATTTCAGACTCGCTTTCCTGAGCGCCTGTATAATGAAGTGGTTTATATATTCGATTCGTGATGGCCGGATGCTGGTTCGTAATCGAGTGCTTTCGTTCTTTGCTGTTGTTTTTTATAGTAGCGAATAATCGTGCAATGAACTTCCATTATCGGCCAGTGCATTACAGGAAGTCCAGCACGTAATATCTGCGGCAAAAATAACGTTGGTCAGAATGATTGTGTTATCGAGCCGGTGCAGGACAGCTCTCCAACTGGTGTGTTTCGCGCATCCTCATTTAAGGTCCCTCGTTTTCCGCCCAGTGAGGTCGCAGAAGGGTAATGTTGTCGGACGTGGCAATTTCGGCAGTGCCACAAGAGTAACGGGGTTTAGTTGAGCAAGTTGGTACATACTATAATGAGGTCAGCTGAACACAGAAAACAAGAACACGAAGGGAAGGACAGGACATTCACACCGCTGACTAGCAACTACTTTTACTTCTTCCTCATCCCAGCCTAGTTTTTTCTTCATTGGTCCTACGGCATATTAAACACGTGTAAACAACCATTCGGCCGACCACTCAACGGGGTGTGGCAAACCGCAAAATTGGCGTTCTTTTTCGTGAACTGCTAATTGACGAGGTGCTCACGCAATCTTCTCTTTTTTCTTCAATGGCCAAGGCCTCCAGTATTTCACGCGCGAAGGAGTTCTTGTTTTTATGGAGACGGCTATGCTGGTGAGCTCTGCGTCACATCCACTGGGTCCGGCAATGCGCTGTCGAGTGTCCCGCTGATATAGTTTGCACCGACGCTGCGTGCTCCCGTGCTCTATCGTTTATACATCGGCCAGTCTGGCTGATGTGACGAAGCGATAGAGCAGCGGGAGCACGCAGCGTCGGTGCAAACTACACTCGGCGGGACGCTGTCAGCGCATTGCCGGACTCTGTGGATGTGACGCAGAGCTCACCAGCATAACCGTCCTCCATAAAACAAGAACTCCTTCGCGCGTGAAATACTGGAGGCCTGGCCACTGGAGAAAAAGGAGAAGATTGCGTGAGCACCTCGTGGATACAGTTCACGAAAGAGAACGCCAATTTGTGCGGTTTGCCACACCCCAGTTGAGTGGTCGGCCGAATGGTTGTTTTACACGTGTTTAATATGCCGTAGGACGAGGAAGAAAAACCTAGGCTGGGATGAGGAAGAAGTAAGAGTGGTTACGTCAACGGTGTGAATATCTGTCCTGTCCCTTTCGTAGTTCTTGTTTTCTGTGTTCAGCTGACCATCATACAGTGCGCCACAAGAGTCCATGTGCGTATGGCAGATGCCTAGTCTGTTGTGCCTAGAGCTGCACAATAGTTTGTGCTCACTTGATTGTCACAAGGTGTGACGCCACGACAACAGCCACACTTGCATCTGCTCGTTTTCTCTGCCGTAACTTTGGCGGCATCTGACAGCATGACACTTCGGCTCCCATACATATTTTGTTGCCACTTTGGGACGGCTTTTGATCCATGGGAGGTATGGGCAGGTAACACCTCAGTCTGAGACACGTCAAGGCGTCCTGCCCTCCGGTCCTTTCTAGCTTGGATCCCTTGATCATCGATTTAGTGGAAAAGCTGAAATCTCAAGAACGCTTTCTGAGCATGCACAATAGATCCCTTGCATGGAATATTCTATGCCTCCACAGCCCATTTACCCTGCATTTTTCCTCTCGGTGATAAATAGGATCTGCTTATATATTTCAGTGAATACTACGATTGTTAGTTTATATTGTCGTTATAATTGGCAAGTATACCCTCGCATCATGCAAATGCTTTGAGGAAATTGCACAATAGCGGTTGGGTTTTTAGTTAGGCGTAGGGCAGTATTCTAGTTACATCGACCCATTTATTGACCTCACAATACAGAAATCATCCAGGGGATCACTAAATTAGTACTACCATCGGCGGCATCACTTGTTTTCAATTATGAAATTATTTCCTGTTGGTCATACAAATTTCTACATCTTCCAGGTTCAGGTACCGAGAAGTCAAGTTGTTGGAAAATTAATGCAGTTGATTTTGAGCGTAAGGTTAGCATGAATGCGCCTATAACTTACTCATTTGCACGCAGGTCAATAATGACAGAAGACAAACGTCGTAGGCGGGGGAAAAACCGTGGTGTAGACTGGAAAATGCAGCACTGTTTTCAAATCACCATATAAAACTTCTGTTAATAATATTTCCAGTGTTATATGCAACCACCCCACTTAGGTTATTGCTGCATTACCAGCCTACCTCCTGGATGAAAACCCCATTTATTGGAAACGCAGGCGGGCTGCCCTCGCCTCGGTGCAGCCTCCACAGCATGTCCGCTCATCAGCACATGAAAAGAAAGATGGATAAGGCATTGTGGTACAGTTATCGCAAAAGTATAGCTAGGATCCTGCGTTCTTGAATTTTATTTTAAAGCAAATTTAGAGGGTGTTTGGTTTTTTTTTAACCATCAATTCGGAGCTTTTTTTTATGTACACAAAGTTCGGAGTCTTTTGGCATTTTCGATGAGGCAAATGAAAGGTAGAAAACAGCAGTTTGTGAATTTAGTAAAGCAGTATTTTCATATGAGAGCCGTATTCATCTACGGTCGTAGAGGGCCTACCTCATTTTTATTATAAGGGGCTACACGGCAACGGAAGTTGACACTGCAATAAGAGGAGAATTGCAAAAATTGCTCGAAGATCCTGAGAAATATGAAGACTGGTGGGGGCTTATAACAGCTGGCAGACCGAAAAATTTTGAGATTTTCAAATGAATCTGAATCAGCAAAATTTTACCGGCAAGTGTTTTTCGGAGTTTATCAGGTTTATCTGAGAACGCAGAACCCTGGCAAGAATGTATAGCACTGGCCTGTCCTCATTTCCTAATGCCTCTACTGTAGGCACTGATGTGCCTCCCATGGTGCACTGTGCTGGGCTTGACAAATCCGGCTTGAGAGGGCAGGTGCCAATGCTTGCATCTCTCCATTACGCTTGATCGTGGCCCTAAAATCAAGCATTATCAATAGAGGAGATCTGCATTTCTGTGAAAAATGCTTGCGGACAGATCTAATGTCCTCCTTACTGTCGGTCAGTAGGTGTCCCAACTGGAAAATGGTGATCCATTTTGCAGCTCGGCTGTTTTCTCTCGAGTCTGTCTGCTTGCATTCGCCGTACGTCCTGCAAAACAAAGCAGTTGCCTACCATGGTAGTTTTCATTAGGACGAGGCTCCTGTGTGCTTACCACTGGCAGCATGAAAGATCCAACCAGGTCTTTGCTGCCTGCTGCTGTCCACCTCCTTGACAGGCTTTCCAACCTACAGTGAAAATCCAGACGGTTGCATAATTACATTCCTAGACTCACCTAGATGGGCGTTCACACTGAAGTTAGTGTCGTCCTCACCGCAAGTTGGGCTGTAGCCTTGAGTCTCACTGTTTGGTGACTTTTCTGTGGCTCAGACGTTGGCACCGGCAAAATTTACTTGCCCTCTTTTGAGATAGGCATGCCATGACCAGCTTGATTAGGCCCTAAAATCGAACATTCTCATGAGGAGGGATCTGAATTTCTCTGAAAAATGATTGTGGACAGATGTAATGTCCTTCTTACTGTCGGTCAGGGTGTCCCAATGGAAAATGGTGATCCATTTTGCAGCTCGGCTGTTTTCTCTCGAGTCTGTCTGCTTGCATTCGCCGTACGTCCTGCAAAACAAAGCGGTTGCCTACCATGGTAGTTTTTCTTAGGACGAGGCTCCTGTGTGCTTACCACTGGCAGTGGCAGCATGAAAGATCCAACCAGGTCTTTGCTGCCTGCTGCTGTCCACCTCCTTGACAGGCTTTCCAACCTACAGTGAAAATTCAGACGGTTGCATAATTACATTCCTAGACTCACCTAGATGGGCGTTCACACTGAAGTTAGTGTCGTCCTCACCGCAAGTTGGGCTGTAGCCTTGAGTCTCACTGTTTGGTGACTTTTCTGTGGCTCCGACGTTGGCACCGGCAAAATTTACTTGCCCTCTTTTGAGATAGGCATGCCATGACCAGCTTGATTAGGCCCTAAAATCGAACATTCTCATGAGGAGGGATCTGAATTTCTCTGAAAAATGATTGTGGACAGATGTAATGTCCTTCTTACTGTCGGTCAGGGTGTCCCAATGGAAAATGGTGATCCATTTTGCAGCTCGGCTGTTTTCTCATCGAGTCTGTCTGCTTGCATTTGCCGTACGTCCTGCAAAACAAAGCGGTTGCCTACCATGCTAGTTTTCATTAGGACGAGGCTCCTGTGTGCTTACCACTGGCAGTGGCAGCATGAAAGATCCAACCAGGTCTATGCTGCCTGCTGCTGTCCACCTCCTTGACAGGCTTTCCAACCTACAGTGAAAATTCAGACTGTTGCATAATTACATTCCTAGACTCTTCTAGATGGGCGTTCACACTGAAGTTGGTGTCGTCCTCACCGCAAGTTGGGCTGTAGCCTTGAGTCTCACTGTTTGGTGACTTTTCTTTGGCTCCGACGTTAGCACCTGCAAAATTTACTTGCCCTCTTTTGAGATAGGCATGCCATGAGCAGCTTGATTAGGCCCTAAAATCGAACATTCTCATGAGGAGGGATCTGAATGTCTCTGAAGAATGATTGTGGACAGATATTATGTCCTTCTTGCTGTTGGTCAGGGTGTCCCAATAGAAATTAGTGCTCCATTTTGCAGCTCGGCTGTTTTCTCATGAGTCTGTCTGCTTGCCTTTGCCAATATGTCCTGCAAAACAAAGCGGTTGCCTACCATGCTAGTTTTCATTAGGACGAGGCTCCTGTGCGCTTACCACTGGCAGTGGCAGCATGAAAGATCCAACCAGGTCTATGCTGCCTGCTGCTGTCCACCTCCTTGATGAGAGCTTTCTAAACCTACAGTGAAAATTCAGACTGTTGCATAATTACATTCCTAGACTCTTCTAGATGGGCGTTCACACTGAAGTTGGTGTCGTCCTCACTGCAAGTTGGGCTGTAGCCTTGAGTCTCACTGTCTGGTGACTTTTCTTTTGGCTCCGACGTTGGCACCGTCAAAATTTACTTGCCCTCTTTGAGATAGGCATGCCATGACCAGCTTGATTAGGCCCTAAAATCGAACATTCTCATGAGGAGGGATCTGAATGTCTCTGAAGAATGATTGTGGACAGATATAATGTCCTTTCTACTGTCGGTCGGGGTGTCCCAATGGAAAATGGTGATCCATTTGTGCCGCTCGGCTGTTTTCTCGTGAGTCTGTCTGCTTGCCTTTGCGTTGGCACGTCCTGCAAACAAAGCGGTTGCCTACCATGCGTAGTTTTCATTAGACGAGGTCTCCCAGTGTTGCCACCACTGCAGTGGCAGCATGGAAAGATCCAACCAGGTCTATGCTGCCTGCTGCTGTCC
>JAZHYW010018106.1:0-13006 GCA_037355805.1 Ixodes ricinus
AGTACCTTTCGTTGAAGTGCCGAGGTGGGCCAGGGTCCGATCACTTTGGGGCGCATAAAAGGTCTCTTGTCGATTATCCTTAGGTGCTGTTTAAATCTTTCGCGTTTTTTTTTTTTTTTTTGAAAGGCGGTCACAATGCATAATAAGGTGTTCTACGTTTTCTTATGGTTGTCCACAGGAACAATGAGAAAAAGACGCATTTGATGTTACATGTTGTAATTTTGTTTTTCGTGAATGCAACGTTCCAACGTAGTCGATGTAGCAGTGTGTCTTATAGCGTGGTAAAGCACTGTATGTCGGATAGTTTAGGTGAGGGTGCATGGATAAAAGAAGAGAGTTTCTCGCTTGCTCATCGAACCAGGAATTTTCGCATAACTTCCTTTGTAGCTTCCGTGTAAAAAACTTAAAGTCGTTTCAGGAAAGGGAGATTAGTTGAGGCTCAACGCAGTCGTGTCCTAGTGCGGGAAGCTTGTCTGCTTCTACGTTTTCCGGTATGCCACTGTGTCCAGGCACCCACTGAAATTCGATGATGTGACCATAGTCTTTCAGCAGTGATATTTCTCGGAGAATCTTGTAAACAATTCCTGCCTTGGTTCCACGGGTGTTTACAGCTTGCAGAGAGGTTAGGGCTGCTTTAGTCTGTACAAATAACCCACTGTCTTGTGCAGTCTGTTTTTGTGATAAAGTAAATTGCTGATAAAGTGCCATGTTATTCTGCGGTTCTAGAGAAAGTTTGATCAGATATACAGTAAGATTTTTGTACGTCTAAATCCGGTATCACAAAACCGGAGTCAGAGCCATTTTCCAAGGTCGATTTGTCTGTGTACACCAGAGTACGATGTTCAAATGATGAGAAATGGGATAAGGGCAATTGTGCTGGTACCGCAGTAGATACTGTAGGCGTTTTTTCTTTTTATGGAATGGAATTTTCGTTTGAATTTGTGTGGACATAATGATTAAAGAGGCGTAGGTGTTCTCGTAATTCCAAAATTTAAACTGGGGGCACATTGATTGGTGTGATGCTAAGGCTTCATGTAGGCGCGGACCACATCTCTCCATAATGGTTCTTGCGAGTGGGTGGTGGCTGGGTTGCGAAGAAATACGAAGAAAACACCGGTGTGTTTCTTGAGTTCGCAGAACATAAATCGGAGGTTATCTAGCTACGGATAAAAGAAGAACCCCAGATGTAGCACGGGGTACACCGATGCGTATCCTCAGACTTCGTGCCAACGTGTAACGAAGACGAATTTCCAGAGATTTATTAAGTCCGTGTAAGACCTGCAGGGAATATGTGATCGTTTGGCGTACGAGTGTGGTGTGCAAGTGTAGCATTGCCGACGTCGAGGCTCCCCACTCCCGTTCGTGCCAGCTATGTCGAATATTTCAAAATCGCGAAATTCGCGAGCGTTAGATTCTTGCGAAAATTAAGATCTTTGCAGTATTACAAGTTGTAACCAGGAATAAATTCCTCCACCAGCGTAAGAAATATTCATCTGATAACAGAATTATATATTTAAATATTTTTCTGCACTTCAAGTTGTTTCTCTAAATGAAAGCACGTATATAACTTGGCGCTGGCGCTCAACCCGTTTCCTTCTCGGCATTGATGAATAGTTGCCAAGTGCAAAGTAAGCTTACGAGTATTTAACCTTGAAGCTCATCTCAAAACACACCTCTGATTTGTGGTACCGACTGAGTTGACCTGAATCGCGGGTTGATTAAAAAATGGTATAGAGCGCTATGATTTGTTTACCGTTTTTCCGTAGGCGTACCTCAGCAACCTCAATGCAAATCTGCCATTTCGAGGCCATCCCTGCTCTCGGCGCCGGTGCCATTAGCGCTGGGTATAAATGGATTCGCAGATAATTATTTCTATGAAGGTACATTTAATAAATATCTTGTTGTAAAACTACTCCTAACTTGAGTAAAAGCCACTGGAAAAAGCCACCACCACCTCTCCTGCGCGCTTAGTCTTTTCAATGAGAGATATATGCAATACTCCCTACTGAGCTGCCTGTTAGCCTGCTGATATTTTAATTGTCATACATTAAAACCATATTTGTGACCACGTGAATTTTTAGGTTATAGTGAGCGACCTTATGAAGATTGATGCGTATTGTGTTATTCTGCAAAAATAAATCAGTAAAAAATGTCACCTTTCTGGAAAATATTATTAATTCTAGTGGTACTTATTTTTACCACAAATTACTTGAATCCTACTTTTTTGCGGTTAATATTTTCATAGTTCCTTTAGGACGTTCAATTGCAGATTTCAATACCTTTAATTATTGCTAACGGCGTTATTTAACGAATTCCGGCTCCGCCGCATAGGAGCATTTCGTATTATTTCTTTTTGGATCGGGTACAGGGTTCGCTTCCGCTTTCCAACAGTGGCCCCCTGTCGGACACAGGGACTCAAACAAAAAATATAACTGTTCGAATATAGCTATCACTTCCCCTTCACATTGAGTTTTTTATTTTTTATTTATATAACTTCGTTTACCGGTTATGCGTTCCCCAAAACAATTTTTGACGTGAATAAGTCTTTAAATTCAGGACGGGCACCACTCCATTAACAGCTATGTAATGTTTAGAGGGGGATATATTTCGACGTTTTAACTCAGATAATAATAACGGGAACCGAACTAAAGTGGCATCGCCTGAGAGGGCCTATAATCATGTTGCATTACCTTAAGTTGGCGCCGCCCGCGATGGGTACGCGGTGTAGGGCCCGCGATAGGCGGCGGCCAGTTTCGGCGTTGGACAAGACTCGGACGCAGTACAACTCGCGACTCCGATAAGTTAGCGCAGTGATTTTGATGACGTCGGCAATAAACCCTACTGAGCGCCGACTGTTGGGGTGTGTGCTCGTATCTGCGTCCAAATATCTTGAGCTCCGTTGGCGAACGCTTTGTCGTTCAAGCCCGTGCACATGCAATACTCCAAAAGCATACAAAAGTATTCCCGATTACAAGCCTGACAGCGAAACTCCGATCGTCTTGACCGGCGACTTCAATATCGATGTCCAAGGCAACCAGTGACCTTTCAAATTCATGAAGCGTGAGCTTCGTCTGGAATACTTGCCCACGAAGGGAAAGGAAACAAATGACCCTGGAATTTACGATCCCGTAAAAAATGGCCCCGGAATAAATTGTTCCAAGTACAAACAAGAAACAAAATTGTCCCAGAAAAAATATTCCCTCAGTATGTACCACACATCAAGGTAGAAAAAAATGGCCTCGGGACATTTTTCTACCTTGCGCATGGGCCATTTATTCTTGGACCATTATTTCTACCTTGCGCATGGGCCATTTATTCTAGGACCATTTGTTCTGGGACGATGTGTTCCGAGACCATTCTTTTTCTTCACCCCTAGCGAAGACGTATTCACGATAACTTCCTGACTGTGCACCCAGAAGGGTCCATATCACATGAGCAAATGACGTTTTAGCGAACAGCGCTATTGAAAGCAAATGGACGTTTTAGCAAATAACGGAAGCGCGTGTTAACCCCGCCCCCGAACGCGCTGCGCTTACTTCGCTTCGCGGCGGCAGTCTGCGGCGGTTCATTACAAAAATGTGAACCCACTTGGCCCACCCGAAAACGCCGCTTCCCGGCGGCCGACTAGTAGCTAGAGCAGGGGTGGCCAAACCGCGGCTCGCGAGCCGCATGCGGCTCTTTGCTGGTCCCAGTGCGGCTCGCGGATCCCTCGTAAGGGACCCCCCCCCCCCCGCCTCTTTCTGCGTTTCCCCAGGAAAAAAGAAGGGTCAGGCAGAGTAAAGTACGGCTCGCGGTTTGGCAGCCTTGTACCCCCATAAGTACTGTCGTACAGCCTTGTGCACTCATACGTACAGTCAGACTCTGAACGAAATTTAAATTTGCCCCCCCCCCCCCTCCCCGCGGCTCTTAGAAGTTTCGTGGTTTCGTTTGCGGCTCTTAGGCCGGGTCAGCCTGGCCACCCCTGAGCTAGAGTGTCTTTCGATGAAAAGTCTGCGTTCGCTAAAATGTCGTTCGACCAACTGAGTGCCACCTGCACCCCGACACAGCCTAACCCGACTGTTACTTCTTTTCCAGGTGCAGAGAGAGCTTTAAGATTTTCCCTCTTGCCGTTCACAGTGATGACTCTCTTGTCGTGAATAAAGTTGTTGATGTACGTGACGACGTGCAAGGGGGTCTTGCGCTGCATACTAGTCTGCCTGGTGGGAGCCACGAGGAGAAACAAAATGACATTATGCGGTGTCGATCTTTTTAGAACTTGGGCTTGTGCCCACACACCATTGCGCGAACACATGGAAGACGAAGCCGTTGAGGCAATCAAGGAGCCCCGTGTACTACAGTGAAGGCTAGAGCGTGGGTTCTTAGCAGTGCAAGATAGTCCGGCTCAGACTTGTACACTTTAATGAAAAATAGTAAGGAATTACATTTACAATTACTCAAGGCTGAATTGTAATGTATTACAATTACAATTACCCTCACATAAAAGTAACTGACCGTTACCCCAAAAAGTAATCCGTTACTTTCGTGACGTTACTTTCAGCATTATTGTCCTCAAGTAAGAAAAAAAGGGAGGAGGGTTATTCAAGTTCTTATTGTTGCAACCTGTTCCATTTAATGACCTTGAGTATTTGGGATGAGGACGATTCGTCACATGCGCACTCGTCACAGGACGATTGGTCACAGGACGATTCGTCACAAAGGAACATTCGTCACTGGATGACTCGTCATGCGGGCAACCGGTCACATCGATCTGGCAGTGGACGATAGTAAATTGTAAATTTCAACAACTGCCCGACATTTCCTGATGATGAGTTTCACGACTTCCCACTGTGACATAATCCAATAGCTAGAAAAAGTAATCTTACAATACTCATCCGCTTTTCCTCTCACCATATTACGACTCTTCAGCAGGTTGATCTAAGTTGCAGGCTTGACCGAGCAATAATCCGACTGGCAGCGAAATCAGTATTTACTTTGCCTTGCATACACCTCTTCGAGAAAACCAATAAGTATCGGAATTCTTTCTGCTGCATGTGTACGCAGTACCCCTCGTGCAGCTGCATGGCTCCACCTCCTCTCTGTTGCAATCACCTCCTTCCTTTTGAATGTGGTTTGAGTTCAAAAATCGTCGCTTTTATATGGCCTCCGCATTCACCGTTCGGGATGGACTCAGAAGCTAAAACGTCTGTTACAAATTCTTCGACCTTGAGAAGTGAAAGACGCATGTGACGAATGGACCGTATCCCGAGTATTTTTAGCAACAACTGACTCTCGAAGGTCTCGTCAGACATTTTGCATTATTTCTTACTCCATATGTTGACTGCTACGCTGAACATCCTCTGAACTTAGGCACTGGATGGGAGTGCCAAATTGTCTCCTCACGAATGATTCATGCTCTGCAATGAGCTTTTTCAGCGAAGCAATGGAAGTACTATTTACCTCGAAGATAGAGCAAAGCTTCCTCGTTGCAGCCGTTGCCGCGAAGCTGTGGAAGTCATCATACATCTAGCCAAAACTAGAATAAGTATTGATTTATGTCCATCTTACTATACCGACATATATTGCCAGACAATAGCAAAACATGTAGCTGTAACAGTAAGGTGATAATTAAATAATAAATAAGGTTTGCCTCGATATTTTTCTTCCTTTGGTTCTGAACAGGTCGAGCCTCGGTTGAGTCGTTGGTGAATAAAAAAAATGTTTCTAGTATATAAATATAAGTAATAAAAAAAAGGACACTCATAACAACAAATAATTAGAACGTCGGTTAAAACAAGGAAATGTAAACGCACGTTTGCCGTGTGTACCTTTCTTGGTGCCGTTCAAAAACGCACAGGAGCACGAACCGACTGCAGTTTACTCCGGTGTTCTCCAGTTAGACGTCCGCTGATGCCACGGGAGACGGGCAGCGAAGGGCAGAGTACTGAAAGCCGCACCATGGCCCCACTCACGAGTTTCACTCTCTCCTGAAGTTCAGAATATCTAGTCTACGTCAGCCACCATTATGTTTTATTTGTAAAGAATATCTGCTTGGCGGCTTGAGATAAGATGCGTCCTGCTGGGATAAAAACAAGAAGAAATGAAGGACTTTTAACATTTTCCAAGTGCTCGCAAAAAGCTGACTCACAAAAAGGGTGGCTGAGATGGAGATAACCTGGCTGGAATTCACAAATAAAGAGGGCCAACCGTAGGAGTTGGACTACAGGAAAGTAAATAGCCTTTAAAACAGGGTAAAATAATATGAAAGAAACAGAAAAAAATACATCCTGGTTTATAAGAGAATATGATAAGGTGAACGAACAAGGTCTTGGCATACACCTTCACATATTATCACATCTCTTTTAGTAGATTTTAGGGTAGACTGAGCGTTGTCTCGTGTTGTGACATTATGAAAATGGTCGTAGTCACTCTAACCGAGAAGGACATTGAAACTTGTTGTTTTGTCATTTCTTTATTTTCTTATTTTGGCGTGTCTCCGGTTTTCGATGGAAGGACATTGTTAATTCTCGTCTGTGCACTTCACGCCTCGAGCTTCTCGAAGAGGCACACAATCACTTGGTGTCCTCCTCTCCCCGTCTTCGATCGCAAAGAAAAAACAAAGGGACAAAAAAAAAGCAGGTGTAATTGCCCCCCTCCCATTCTTTTTTTTTTTTTGTGTGTGTAGAAATGTTTGTCTTGATTTTTCGACACTGTTGGTAGGGTCTAAAGAAATAGATTCAGGGGCTTGGTGTTGCAAACAAAGGCTTTGCGGAACTGAAGAGTGCCAAGCCTCCGTTTGCGCTGGTCAATTCGCGCGACAGTGTCACTGTGCTCGACCAAAATAAAAACAACACTTTCTTTAGAAGGAGGAAGCGGGGGGGGGTTGTTCCTGAAAAAAATGTAGCGGATTACAAGGAATCCGTTACGTAAAATATGTAAGGGAATTACTTTAAAATTACTCCAGGAGATATCTAATTATTCCGTTACAAAATTACTGATAAATGTAAGGGATTACAAGTAATTTCGTTACTTGTAACGGATTACGTACAAGTCTGCATGAGTGATCCCACCACCACCGACCCGACGGCGACGCTGCTTTTTCGGTGCTCGCTGCTCCTCTTGCTCCATCGCAAGCACGAAAGACTAGAGAAGAGTCCTCACAATCTCCCTCTTCTTCGTCTACGTAATCATCCATCAGCTTCGAGCTGTTTTTGCCATCTGGGATCCAGCGTGAACGTGAAGCCCAGAGCCTACTTATCGAGGCCAAAAACAGCGAGAGTGGGGAGCATGCAACGCCCGGGAGAGACAACCGAGGAGGAAACTCTTGCGCATTCTCGTCTATTTGACGGGATGTTGCGAGAACAGCCGCCACAGCCGCCGCCGCCGCCGCTGGGAGCGAATCCGCTCCCGCGGCAGCGGATTACTTCTGGAAGTGTAAACGTACCGAGCTAAAAAGGATACTGAACCAAACAATTTAGTGTCCATAATAAGTGGCGCACGTTCTTTCCACGAGCCAGCAGCCGCCGGTGTGCGCGAGCACACGCAACGAAATTGACGTCATAGTCCTCCATTCGCGCTTAAGATGACAGTGAAATGTATGGGCTTCGGGCCAAAGGAGAATAAAGACAGGCTTTTCATCTCCACAAGTGAAAGCTACGTGCTTGTTAGACCAATTAATCGCTTACCTTTTACACCAGACCCCACTGTGGAGATGAAAAGCTTGTCTTTATTCTCCTTTTCCCTGGAGCCCACACATTTCACTGTCATCTTAAGCGTGAATGGAGGACTATGACGTCAATTTCGTTGCGTGTGCTCGCGCACACCGGCGGCTGCTGGCTCGTGGAAAGATCGTGCGCTACTTATTATAGACACTGATAGTGTTTGGTTCAGAATCCCGCTAGGGGTGAACAGAGTATTTATTGTTTTTATTTTATTTTATTTTATTTTATTTTATTTTACGCGCCAAGAACAACCATACAGGTCTCCTCTTTGGTGCAGAAATATTTAAATATGAGCAGAAAAAAAAATGAGAAACACAGTTGCAGGTTTCAAAAACAAAGCAACAAACACACAATATTTAAAGTTCGGCAACAAGCACTTTCACTTGGTCTCTGAACACCTTAATGTCACTGTATATATCAAGTTCGGCATTTTCAATATTGATAAACAGAGATTGTATCCGTGACAGAGGAAATGGCTTACAAATGGTGGGAATGCTGAAAGTACTGCGGGTCCTAGTGGAACGAGGAGGGACATGAATGTTTACATCACGTAAAAGCGAATCTGATGTCAAATACGCTATTTACAATTTTGTACAGAAAAACTAAGTATAGATGCGTATCCGAACGCGGTCGGAAGCATGCTCTTCTGAATTTGTGATAAGCAGGATTTTGCTTCATGCAATACTAGCGAGAAGTGCGACGGACATTTAACATCGGAAATGAGGGATATCGCACTCTATAATTGATCCCACTTTGGTGGGGCACAACATATATAGCAAACTACTGGTAGACGCAAATAAACAAAGAGGGCTTCAAAAGCCTAGATAGTTTTCGTCAAGCGTTAAGCTGAACTTTGAAACACGACATAATTCAGAAAAGGTCAGGATAATGAGTCATATCATGGTTTTTAGCCAAGAAAAACAGTTGAAAAAATGTGGCTAAGATAATAGAGGAAGTAATTTCTATATACAAGTAAACAGAATAGATCAACTTCAGTGAGTCTAGGCGGTGGGGTACCTAACTTGATTTTGAGTGTGGGGGGAGTAAGCATGACCCCCCTTCAGAGCCGGAGGGGGGGCGGTGCCCTTGGTATCCCTTGGGCGCCGCCAGCTGGTGCCTCGCCCTGCCCAGTGGCGGCTGTTTCGGGGGGGGCAGAAACACGGCCTTGCCCCCCCACTTTGGGAATTGGGGTGGGGGAGGGAGGGCCTTCTTCTGCCCCTCCCCCCCCCGGTTGGTACGCCCATGAGTCTACGGTATTTGAGCGAGAGCCAAATAGGGTGCTACGGAAACAAGGAGGAGAGCGAAGACACAATCTGATGATCTGGTGGGATGGCGAAGCAAAGACAGCAATGAAGGAACGTCTGAAGTTTCTGGAGAACTCAGGAATTCGAAGCGTAGGAGTGCTCATCCAAGGATGGAAGTGAAAATAAAGTGAGACATATTTCTAAGGCATAGAAAGGAAGCATATTGTTCGATCATTAAAAAAATTCAAAGAAAAGCATCATTAGCCAAACAGGACAGAAAGGCAGCGAATACCTTTTGGAATCACCTTAACTCACTCGAGCAATAAAACGAGGATGCAGCGGCTTTACATCGCCACACCACAAGGTGACCAGCAGAAAGGGGAGGAGTGATGCAACATATAGCATCGTTGATTGCAGAAAAATGTAAGGAGCTAAAATATACAGGTAGTAGTGAAGCAGAGTATGAAGACAGTTTAATTAGTGAATTCACAATTAACGGAAGAAGGGGTCGGGGAAAAACAGAGCAGAGACCCCATTGCGGTACATCAGCAGGTCCAGATTGTATCCCCGTTGTGTTAATAAAAAGATTGATCAAAACTTGAAGAAGCATTCAGAGAGGTAGTGGGCACTGAGTACATCTCTTATAAATGAATACGTCCCAGAATAGCCTAAACTAAGCCAAATGAGTATATTATATAAAGAAAGGGGAGATCAAGCTGACGTAGGCAATTCACCGTCTCATAACGGTTACATGGGTTGTTTTGTGTAATAGTAACCTAGATTATAAAGAAGAGATTGCGGAGGTGAATAGAGAGACGAGGGTTTACTGGGAGCTTTAAAATGAATTCCGCAAACGGAGGCGGTTGGATGACGATTAATTTTCCTTAACGCAATGTGTTGAGGTCGCAGAGAAGTAAAGATAGGGACGTCTGGATAGCATTTTTTATAAAACAGGGGCGTACGACAATGTACTTAAGAATGTAGGCACGTGTACAACTCCCTGTAATGCGGGTTAGAGCGCAGCTCTTGAGGAGGAGTAGGGAAGGGTACTGAGGGGGTATCACTCAGGGGGACGTTACCTCGGGGGGGGGGGTCATGTGACCCCCTCTCCCTGAGGTCCCTGAAGGAACCCGAGGTCCTCCCGAAGAAACCTAGGAGTCCTCCGAGGCTCCCTCAGGTTCCTTCAGGAAAATTTACCCATAGTGCTACCGCGCGGTTACGCCAACGGCGACCGCGACGCCGCTCAAGCCGGAAACGTGCGCCTAAGAGCTGCGCTCTAAAAGAAACCGTGTAACATATTGTACATCTTAAAAGTAGAGTTCGTTAAAACTCTTTACAGAAATAACAGGGTAATAGGAACACGGGAAGGAAATGCAACCGAGGCCTATAAAGGCAAAGAGAGGTTTAAGACAAGGGTGCCCTTTATCACCGATGCTGTTCATGTTGTTCCTACAAAGGATACAAACAAAGTTGGAGTATAGTGGTCGTTGTTTTGACCTTTCTCTTGACTTTCCTACCTTAGGGAGGCTAAAAGATTAAACAGGCATTTCAAGCGCCTGTATACGCCGATGATATAGTGCTAATGACTGATAACACTATGGATCTGCAGGAATTAACTAATACCGTATTTTCCGAACTATAGCTCGCGGACTATCATGTATAAAAGTTGAAATCTTACAGGATGCGGACTATCTACAAGTGCGGGCTATACAAGGATTTTTTTCTTTTCTAGATCGTTCACTGTGACGAATATGAAGAATTTTATGAATAACGGAGTATAGTAACGTTGATTTATGTATGATAAAAGCTTTTTTGTGAGCTATGATACAGCAGGCATACGAGGGCTGTTCATAAAGTTCGTATTATCGGCACAAAAAAATTTAAGGAAACGGAACAAAACAGGCATCAATATGAGCGTGCGTCCCTCTAGTTTCCGCACAGTATAAACATCGCATGCTATATAGTAGTCGTAACGCCACTAGGGAGATGAAACAAAAATGGCACCGCCCGTCAGGGTGCCAAGCACATGGAGTGATCCGTTTTCCTTTGAAGGAAGCAATGCCAAGGATATTCATTCCAATCTGGGAGCGTTGTTTGTGACAACGTCCCAGTTTACGACACTTTTGGTTAAGTGGCACAGACGCTTTTAGTGTGGCCAAATAAGAGGAAAGCATTTCAAGGACGGTGACCAAGTTGATTGCTGAAGTGGAACGATTCCTGAACACTCAAGACGAGGAGTTCTACAACAATGGCCTCCGGCATGTGGTGCATCGCTAGAAAAAGTGGGTAACTTTTGGTGGTGAACATGTAGAGAAAGTCTCAACTCCTACTCGAGTTTGATTGCTGAATCTCTATTTCTTCGTGACAATAATACGAACTTTATAAACGCCCCTCGTATTTCAAGGTGTGCTGTGTATGATCAGTTTTACGATTGGAGCGGGCACTAAGTGCGGACTATGCAGGGCGTGCGGATTATGCACCGGGCGCGGACTATCTGAGCAAAAACTTTTATTTTTGACCCAAAATTGGCCCCTGCGGACTATGCACCGGGTGAGGACTATAGTACAGAAAATACGGTATATCTGGTACAGAAGGACAAAAGATAGACGACATGGTGGCGCTTAAGACAAGGACAAAAAGGGGAGACTAGACAACACAGGACAACACAGGACAACTAGACAACACAGACGCTCCTGGTGTTGTCTAGTCTCCCTTTGTCCGTGTCTTAAGCGCCACCATGTCGTCAAATTCCCAGTACCACCTAGCCCAACAATCCGCATTGACAAAGAATAGGGCTGGAATTTAGTAACAACAAGTCTGCAGTCATGCTTTCTAATTATAACAAGAACTTACAACACGATTTAATTATATTTAATTATAACAAGAACTTACAATACGAGAATTCGTGGTTAAAAAGTAGATAAATATAAGTACCTATGGGCATCGAGTTATGATAGTGTAGACTACCTAATTGAGCACGAAAAATATGTAACTTGTAAGTATAGCTTAATGCAGCTGTAACAAGGAAATATATTTGTGGACTTAAAACAGGTATGAAAATTAAAGGTTCAAACGGGAGTTCCAGCGCGAGTTTGATTTTTGAAAATGTCGTCTTGTGGATGAAATTTTATTCCCAAGCAAAGTTAAAAGTAAAAAGCAATGCGGCGTGTGTAGGTTGACGCATTTGTGCGTATGGTAAGACACCGAATCGAAGGGTACAAGATGATATGGGAATTGTCGTCATATGATGGCAAGGAAGCTAGCTGGTATGATAAATGCTTAAGATAAACTTAGAGAAACAGACGATGAATGATACGCCATGAAGAGGTTTTGGCTATTTTTACAGACGTTAGGAAAATGTGGCTACAAAGTGTAGGAAGATGAAAAAAAACAAAAACTCGGGTCGAAATTCTTTGGGCAATAATTGGCACGCGTGAACAGCTAGTGACAATTACAAGAAGCAGAGACAGAAATACGAGAAGCAGGAACGCAGGTTATATAAAATGATGGCTATTGATAAAGAAAGTATCTATGACAAATCTATAAGAAATTCGTTGTAGTTTGAGACCAGAACTAGGAGTGTAACAAACTAGGGTGTACACGTCAAAATATTAGGACATAGGTACAGGTGTGGAGCATGTGGAGAGAAAAATCAGACGGATGAACACTTAATACTTTATTCAAAAGAGGTTCACCCTGCAATTTCCCAAGGCGATATGTTTTGATATATTGTCACGAATGACAAGTGATGAGGCGGTGAATAACTGAGTAAACCAACCACGTTTAATCGGGCGAACTTGTGCTCAAAATAAAGAAGGAAACAAAAGACAACAGTAGAGCGTCGCGGGCGTCGAAGTCGAGCGAAAGAGCAAGAGTCGAACGCTGGGGCGAAACTGACTCCGGCTTGCCACGCGGAGGCCCTTTGTTCCCGCGTGGGCTTCTGGAACATGCGGCGTGGAAGGTTCGGTAGGGGAACATTTCCTCGGCATCGGAATCAGCAAGACGGTTCTCGAATTCACCAGAACATCGCATTACAGCATTATCAAAAAATGTGTAGACGCTGCC
>JAZHYW010018107.1:0-57854 GCA_037355805.1 Ixodes ricinus
CACGTAAGACGCCCTGAGCGCCCTGTGTTACATCGGCGTGGTTGTTATCAGGTGATGACCACAACACCTGGCTTGAGGTTTGCGGTTTGAGGTCTGATGTTTGCAGGTTTGGAGGTCATGGCACGCTCTGGCACGCGCCTGACAGGTGACCTCACATCTATACCGAGCACGTGACACGAGGGCGGGACCTCGCTGTGCTCCGATTGGTCACTGGCTAATCCGGGGAGCAAGCTTCTGGCACGCGCCTGACAGGTGACCTCACATCTATACCGAGCACGTGACACGAGGGCGGGACCTCGCTGTGCTCCGATTGGTCACTGGCTAATCCGGGAGCAAGCTTCTGGCACGCGCCTGACAGGTGACCTCACATCTATACCGAGCACGTGACACGAGGGCGGGACCTCGCTGAGCTCCGATTGGTCACTGGCTAATCCGGGGAGCAAGCTTCTGGCACGCGCCTGACAGGTGACCTCACATCTATACCGAGCACGTGACACGAGGGCGGGACCCCGCTGAGCTCCGATTGGTCACTGGCTAATCCGGGGAGGCAAGCTTCTGGCACTGCGCCTGACAGGTGACTCCTCACATCTATACCGAGAACGTGACACGAGGGCGGGACCTCGCTGAGCTCCGATTGGTCACTGGCTAATCCGGGGATGCCCACGGCCTGTCATTGGTCACGGGGAGAGAGGGAAAGGGCCCCGCCCTACTGAGCTGTGATTGGTTGGATTGGGTTTAGCTCCGCCTTCCTGCACTGTGATTGGTCCGATCGCGTTAGGCCCTGCCCTCCTGGGCGTTTGTTTGCATAGTTGGCCAAACTGGTGCATGTTTCCTACTACGCCTACAATTCGCGAAAAAATAGGTCCCGCGAACGATTCCGGTAAATATATACACAATGGAATCTATATTGAGATCCCACCGGGTGCAAATATTAAAACCAGCAAATTATTCCAAAACTTCGGCTTTTACCGAAATCGCTAAATATTGAGCCCGTCAAAAATTAGTCGTTTACAGTATTCTTCACTTCAGTAAGTATATTATCTTTTGATAAATCACTTTAAAAATTTGTATTTTCATTCTCTTGCACAAAACCGAGAGAGCCAATCACGGTGAACAATAAAAAGGACCAAGCAAAATACGATTGCAATCGAAAAATCTGATGTCCCCATGGACAAGGAGAAAGTCGACATCATGGTAATTGCCCCTTCGAACATTCATTATTTAAATATAGTCGATTGTATCACTGTATTTCGTGTATTTTGATACAAAACCTTTAGAACGGAATTTGATGTTCAGTTCACGCAACCATGATGCACGTGCGGAGTTCCAATTCTGTTTTAACATTGCCACCTGAAATCATTTTGCGGCGGATGCTGAAATTAAAGATATATCCTCAATTCAGCATTTCGTCGACTGACACCCTATCATACGTTTCAAAAGTTATCTTGCAGAAGCCATCGGCATATATACACATATTTTTATAGCCTTAGCAAGGGCCATAGGGATTTGAAAATATTTGTGGAACGTATTAACGATGTCGAAAGGCCCACTTCAGACACGGCGAAAATCCCAAAAATGTTGGTAAAAGTAGAGATATAATATAACATAACCACAAAACACCGCATCTATTTATTTCTAAATTTAGTATGTATCTTACCGTTTTGAATTGCGTATACAATCATTACCGTGCCAAAAATTGTTAGCTTCGTTTGGCCTTGCATTGCAAAAAACAGGTCACGGCCCAACAACAAATGTATTTCTGAAAAGAGCAATAATCGAATCAATATACCGTCAGATATTTGCACTGCCACATTTGCACTTCATAGCAGGTCTGACATGTTCAATAAAGTGGTGATTGATATTGTCTATTTATGGCGAAAACTTAACCTACGCACCATAAGGATTCCCTCATCCTATACTCAGCCCTTTAATTTTACGGCGTCACAAGTTGAAAATGCAACGAGACACAAGTTCGACCGAGTTTGTGCTATACGTGGCTTGCACAAGTAAGGTCATACTGGTGCTAATTCCAAAGTGTTCATGCCAAAAAAACCAATTCGGTGGTACAAAATGTAAGTTGCAAGTGTACGTGCTCCGAAGCAAGGCTACCCCAGTGGCAGCTGGTGTGACGTCGCTGCAAGCAATAGCAATACTCCGCTCGTGTTTTCAGCTCCGCTCGCATTTTTTTTTAAATTGAGTTATGGTAGGCTAATCCATCATAATTGAGCCTTTAGTATAGACTACGCGCTTGTGCCGAGAAATGCAATAGTCCGTACAATTTGCAGACACATAAAGAAGATCGGACGGTGAATAGCTGAGATGCACCGAGCGGACTCCACAAGCCATCGGAGACACTTGAGCACTGACAGCATGTGACTTTTTGGTTTGACATGGATATTTATGGAGCTCGACGTCACGCGGGCAGGATGGGCTAGGATAAAGTTGCTCACTAATAGCAGGATGAATCTACCGCGCTCAGCTCTTGAAAGTGAAAGGAGGTTGCGCGACGGCGAGGCATTAGGGTTTCCAGGGCATCTGGTTGCTGAGACCCATTATTTGCTAAACCACCGAATCACCAATGAGGAAGTTGGAAACTCATGTTCCCGTGCTCTACACGCTCGCCTTCCCTGTATAAAACGTATGAAATAAATACGAAAATAAGGCGTTGACGAACGCACCTACAAAGCTCCATTTAGTTAGATGTTTCCCTTCGAACTCTTACTGCTACCAACGCCAGCGCATGCAGCGCATGCATGTGCCTACGTTCCCGGCATTCTTATTGAAGCTTGAGTAATTCGGCGAAAGGCCTATTCTCGCAGTTTTCTTGCAATCTGATTTTGTCAAAGTTATATGTCAAGCAAACGGCGACTGCCGCGAGCCGTTTACTTGACGCAACTTTCCGTGGTTATGAAGCAAAACCTATCGGCGCCCGTGCACACGCGCAGCTTGAGCGCAGCTTAAAGCTGTTCAGGCTCGCTCTTTACTTTCTAGAAGTTGCAAAAAAGTTTTCCTGAAATATAAACCATTCTAGAAAGAGGCTGCTGGCCGTGGCCATTTGCAGCGTTTCTGCGTATTACCTGTGCTTTGATTTATTTTCAAAGCTAGGAAGCCGTGCTGAGCTGTGGATATTGTACACTGTGCTATGGAATTGTAAGCAATATAAAGATCTCTGATAATGCGCACAAACAATGAATGTGTGAAAGAAAGCAAGAGTTAAGCAAAGCCAGAAGGAAAGCACTGTTAGCGTTTTGACAAGAAGATGAAGGTGCGTGTTTTGTTTTCTTTTTCGTTGCCTTTTAATGTTTACGCTGTATCAGCGCTCCTGAGCACGCGCTCAGATATCCTTACACACCTTTCAATGTTTCCAAAGTCACAACCTAAAATGCTCTCTTTCTTGCCCAGAACATGCTCATTCATTTATTTGCAAAGTTGGTAAAGCACCCACCATGCACATGAACACTGAACATTGCACCGGCTAGAAGCCCTTTATTTTGAAAGTGTTGGGTTGAGAAAATCGCACAGCCCAGCATGCGGATGAATTTATCACTAATTCTCTAATCATTAATTATTCACGTCTGACGATCGAATTTTCGCTTCAGGATATTAGTACAATGCACTGTCTCGTTTTGTATTCGTTGGCAACATACTTCATGCGACGAACAAACGACGAGGTACTCTGCCGAGGCCAGTAAATGATATCAAGGCGTCAGTTGTGTTCGCGGCTCTATAAGTCTGGCAACCAACTTTCACAGCCAGTGTGGACAGAGAGTACAACACATTCAGCAAATGTGGTGTTCACCAAACAACATTTGAATGTCTTGAACTTCCGGAGCATGATGCAAAAACACATTTAATTGAAATCATTCACCTCTCTCGCCGAGGAGGAGACGTGGACAGCCTGTGTTCGGATCTAGCATCAAACCAGGAGTGGTTTGTTTCACGCCGATGCAGAGCCCGCTCCGACCAAGAGGCCAAGAGTAAAAGAAAAGGCACATGCGGCCCAGATTCACGAACGGCGAATGGCGCAGAAATGCCGCGAAGTTGAGCCGACCTTCATGAAGAAACTATTGAAGCTGATATAATAAGTAAAAACGTGTTTATATAATGGGGAAGAAGCAGATATTTGAACATAGAGAGCCTGTATTTCAGGATTTCGAACTGCTCGGTCGGGGTCATGTGGTTCATGAACTGGGTTCAGAATACGAGCTGCGAGGTGGAGAGACAAAACGCCTGTCTAATGCAAACGTTCACGCCTCTCCGTCTGCTTTCCTTCTCTACTTGCAAAAGTGCAGCGCATGGGCACTACCGACAAATCTCCGCACAGGGCGTCCACCGTTAAATTGCAAACGCTCATTTTGGTTTCAGGTGGATCTTCTCTTCAATCTAGGCTCTCTAGATAGGACCCTGACTCGGGCGCCACCTAACTGCGCTCCAAAGAAGCTCTATGTGCGCCGAACATATTACGGATGTTCCGTTGGATCGAGTGGCAACCCCAAAGTGCATTCCTTGTATCCTACTTCGAAGTCAGTCGTAAATCAAAGCCAGTTCATATTACTGGCTTGTCTCCCACGAACAATATCTAGCTCTCCTAGATCGGCGGCGGTAACCCTCACGTGACACGACCGAACCCCGAACGCACAACCTGTGTGCGCAGCAGTGAGCCACTCGTTGGTTCCACAAAAGAATCTGCGCCATCTATTAATAGAAAGTTATAAATAAATCGCGAGTGAATTTCCCTTAAGAAGGCAGGAGGAAGATGAATCCCACGAGGTGTTCCACGGTATTAGGACCACACGGATAGATGCCGCCATATAGTGGTTCCACTAATGTCTTGCTCAAAATGGCCTCCTTGGGACCAGGACCTAGAAAGAACACTAACACTCCCCAAAAAATGTTTTTTGCCAGTCGTTTTAATATAGTGCTAGAACTCTATAGGCAATCAAAATTTTGCTGCAGCGTCACGTACCTTTTTAATTAAACAAAAAAGACGCGACTGCTCGAAACCGAAACCGAAACTGTACTTGGGAGGATGATAGAGGAGGAGAAAGTTGCCGAAAGTCACGTGGTGACCATCACGAGGGTCACGAGGGTAACGACACGACGTTACCCTCGTGACGTCCCAAGTGACGTCACTTGGGAACTTAATGTAGAAAACACGTGACGTATGACGTCACGTGACGTCACACGCCTCCAACATTGTTAATATTCCCGATGAATTTACCACTGTCACGTCACGTGTGACGTCACGAGGGCGAAATTCCCTTCGCGAAATTGAGTGGAAAATTTTCCCCACTAAATTTAGCGGGGAAGCAAGAGGGGCATACCTTACCCTCTGTACCCTCCCTCCTCCTCCTCAAGAGCTGCGCTCTAATTCGGTGTTACAGAAAATTGTAAATATCTTTCATTTTTTTGGTATTGGGCGTGTAGCTTCGATGACCCACGACTTTGATTATCTTTGGTAGTTGCGTCTTAACCATAGCAGACGGCACGTGACCACGAAGAAGAGAGTGAGCGCGACTCAAGCCGCCCAGTTCACGATTGGCGGTTTTCGAGCGGAAAGAGAACGAATTTCGAGTCGCAAATTGTGTTCTAGGTAGTTGGGCTCTCATTTGTCATTTAATAACAAAAACAGGAAAATCCTGTCAGTGTCCCTTTAAGGGGACATTTAAAGGAAAATAAGTTTTTTAGAGGACATAATGGGACACGTAGATTTTAAGAAAATTGATTAAAGAGAAAAAAATTGGTGCAACGTTCGACGCAACTTGGGTGAGATGGTGGATGTCGCAGCCCGCTAAGCCCCGCCCCGTACATACAAGGTACTTACATCTCTCAGTGGTGGAGATGTTCGACGTGTGAAAGGTTGGAAGTAAATGTGTGTCTCGGTACCGTAATAGTATTTGAATCAACTATTTCTTTATGTTTCAGAATCAAATATTCAAGATAGTGTCGGTTAAATAACTGAGGATTTTGAGTGTAATAAGTAAGATTTGTTTTAGAAAAGTTAATCTTTGTATAGTTGCGTCGGCATTCTATTTTATCTGTCTAGGATTGTGACGGCATTCTTGGGCGTTTGCTCGCAGACCCGCGGCGGGGGATACGATCGCGGGATAGTATGAACGGGGAGTCGTCGTCCGCTTCCACGCACGGGTGCTTCGAGCAGCTGCGGGGCTCGGTGGAGAAGAGTCGGACCCCGGTCGTTAACAAACGGATTGGGTTTCAGTTTGGGGCGCCGGAACACCCCTGTCTTGGGCTTCTGTCCGCACCTGTGGCTTTTAAGCGGGTGTGCTTGTGTCTGGCGTATTTCGCCGCTTAGTGTAGAAACTTCGCTTTTAATCGACGCAATAACTTAACTTTGTGGCGCCAGCTAGGCGGCGAAGAAAGCATGTAGTGTCTATACAAAGAATTTGGGTTTGACCATTGAGCTGTCGGAGAGGGGTCACGTTGATAGCTTGCTGATCATTGGGTAAGAGTGTACCACGTGACAATGGGCAAATTTGAAGTGATTGGTCCGTCTCTGGAGGGAAAGGAGGCCCCTACGAGTCTAGGAAAGGGCTGCCGAGAGGATTCTCGGGGATTCGGCTTTTAAGATCAGTGGGAATTCGGCTCTTGAGACTGTGGACTAAAGTATGGGTTTTAATTTTATATTACCGTTAACTTGTCGTTTTGTTTTGAGATAAACGTGTCCACACTGGCGATCGTAAACCCACCAACGTCGTAATGTGTTCAGTGGGATCGAACATCATTTTCTTTCTTATTCGAATTCCCGGGGCTTTCATCGGGCGAACACCATCATCGGTCGTCACCATCCTGACCAGCCCCCTCCCTCGGAAAGTTGACTGGCGCAGACGACAGGATCCTGCTGACTTTTTTCGACGGGTGGTGAGCGAAAACGACGGCATCTACGGAGGCAGGCGGAGCATACCTGGGCTTTACGCGACAAGTGTTTTGTCTGCTTGATTGCGGACAAGGGTCGTGTCTGCTGTACTTCGGACGAGGGTCCCGTCTGGTGAACTGCGGACAAGCGCTCGCTCCTGCCGGAGTGAGGACCGTGGTAATATCTACGTGAGAAGCTCGGGGGTACAGTTACCCAAAAGAGTCGTGGCGTCTGCTGGACTCCGGACAAGGTTCGCTCCTGCCGGAGTGAGGACCGTGGCAATATCTACTTGAGAAGCCCGAGAGGGGGGGTACAGTTACCCAAAAAGAGTTGTTGCATCTGCTGGACTGCGGACAACGCTCGCTCCTGCCGGAGTGAGGACCGTGACAATATCTATGTGAGAATGCCAGGGGTGGGTACAGTTACCCAAAGAGTCGTGGCGTCTGCTGGACTGCGGACAAGGCTCGCTCCTACCGGAGTGAGGACCGTGGCAATATCTACGTGAGAAGCCCGGGGGAACAGTTAACCAAAGAAGTCGTGGCGTCTGCTGGACTGCGGACAAGGCTCGCTCCTGCTGGAGGCGAGGACCGTAGCAATATCTACGTGAGAAGCCTGGGGGGATACAGTTGCCCAAAAGGGGTGGTGGCAGCTGACAGGTGGTCCTGGGCGTCATCTACGTCTGAGAACAGGACGGCCTGTGGATTCACCTGCGGACCGGCGAAGCATCCCCAACGAGCTGCGACAGAGTATCTTCGGCAGACCTCAAGAGGAGAGACGAGGTCGTCGCTGCAGTGCTGACCTTCGTTGTGGTGCCGGGGAATTGTGCGTTTTTTGTGTTTTTTTTCTTCTTCTCGGTGAACGGAGAAGGAACCGAGGCTGCCAGACGACGGGCACGATCGCCAGGCCGAGTGCTGACACTGCGGCAGGTGGGTGGCGGTGACTGGAGGAGCGCCTAATTGGATTTTGCCAAAGAACAGTGCTTGAGTCCCATTCCTATTTTCTTAGAGGCTCACCATGAACAGATAGACTAGATCGAAGACCCCAGGGTCTTCCCTCAGTGGCGCCAACTCGGAACCAGACGCTGGCAGCAGGGTGGAGGGCAGTTACCGGATTCGGATGACCTAAGTGCTGAGATAACACTCATGAGACTAAAGATAGAACTTGAGAAAATAAAACTAGAGCAGCTCAAAATAACGGGGCAGCTTCATGAAGAGAGCACTCGAGGTACGGGGGAGTCGGACGGTATGCAAAGGAGCTACGCGCGGTGCTGGCGTCAATGCCCGAGACAGACACATTGGTGCCTGCATGGTTTAAAGGCGCTGAAACAATGCTGGTGAGTTGTGAGGTTCCAGAGGATCTACACGGGGCAATCCTCTTACCTTTTTTAAGTGAGAAAGCGAGTGCCGTTGTGGCAAACAGAGCTGAGGGACGGGTATTGCCATACAAGGAGCTACGAGATATTGTCCTCGGCGAGCTCAGGATGACTCCGGATGACTATAAGCGGAGGTTTCATGTCGCGCGCAAACAAGAGGACGAGTCGTGGGCACAGTTCTCTACCGATCTCAATACCATGTTTGGGTACTACATGGAGAGCCACAAAGTAGAGACACTAGTTGATCTACGGCAGCTGATCATTTCAGATCGGCTAAGGCATGTCATGCCGGTTGATGTCCGGGCCTACATCCTTCAGAACGAAACCAAAGAATGGCTTAGGCCAAAGGAGGTAGCGGAACTTCCTGAGAAATTCGAGAGTACGCACGGTCGAAACCGGAAGCTCGAGCAAACGGCCAAGAGGCCACAGATGAGCATGCGGGGTGGGCCTGCGGAAGTTGGGGGCGATCAGCGAAGGGTTGGGGAACCTCGACCGCCAGGGTGTTTTTCGTGTGGGAGGCTGGGGCATCTTGAGCAGAACTGCCCTGGATTTGCGCGTAGAGCCGTGAACTCCGGGAACAAACCGACCTCCGCGTGTCTTGGTGCAGGGCAGAGCCTTTGCCTCGGTCACGCGAGACACTTGAGACGACGGGGATGCGCAGGCGTGGATAAACAGATTCGGATATAGGATAGGTATAGCAAACTCTTTTTCTGTTCACTTTTGGAGTTGGTTTCCTGCGGCCACATGTTTTCCTTTTTTCTTTTTTTTTTCCTTTTTGCTTTATATATATATTGGTCATGGTGGAATCGGGAACGTGCAAGTTTGGGTCTTTTTGCGAGGGGTATAGCTCCTTTTTATTTTGTTTGTGTGTGTATGCTACGCGTCTGTCTAGGAAAGGTGGACAGATGTTGCGCGAACAGCAAGTGTACTTGCAACATTCTTGGTGGGTAGGTGTCAAGTAACGAAGGATTTTGTGTGTAATAAGTAAGATTTGTTTTAGAAGAGTTAATCTTTGTATAGTTGCGTCGGCATTGTTTTTCTTATCTGCCTAGGGTTCTGTCGGCATTCTTGGGCGTTTGCTCGCAGACCCGCGGCGGGGCGATACGTTCGCGGGATAGCATGAACGGGGAGTCGTCTTCCGCTTCCACGAAAGGGGAGGGGGGGGGGCTTCGAGCAGCTGCGGGGATCGGTGAAGAAGAGTCGGACCCTGGTCGTTAACAAACGGATAGGGTTTCAGTTTGGGGCGCCGGAACACCCCTGTCTTGTGCTTCTTTCCGCACTTGTGGCTTTTAAGCGGGTGTGCTTGTGTCCGGCGTATTTCGCCGCTTACTGTAAAGACTTCGCTTTTAATCGACGCAATAACTTAACTTGGTGGCGCCAGCCAGGCGGCGAAGAAACCATGTAGTGACTCTACAAAGAATTTGGGTTTGAGCGTTAAGGTGTCGGAGGGGGGTCACGTTGACAGCAAGGTGATGATTGGGTAAGAGTGTACCACGTGACAATGGGCAAATTTGAAGTGATTGGCCTGTGTCTGGAGGTAAAGGAGGCCCTTACGAGTCTAGAAAAGGGCTGCCGAGAGGATTCTCGGGGATTCGGCGTTTGAGATCAGGAGAATTCGGCTCTTGAGACTGGGGCTAAGTATGGGTTTTAATATTGGAAGTTTTGTATAGTACCGTTCACTTGTCGTTTTGTTTTGAGATAAACGTGGCCACACTGGCCATCGTAAACCCACGAACGTCGTAATGTATCCAGCCGGATCGACCAACTTTTAGTTTTTTTTTCTTTCTTATTCGACTTCCCGAGGGACTTCCATCGGGCGAACATCATCATCGGTCGTCACCATCCCAACCGGCCCCTCCCCTCGGAAAGTTGACTGAGTCGTTATTATTTTCAAGTGTATTTTTAGATTGCTTCTTCCGCTTTGGTTTGAAACGTTAACAAACATGGCTGACGGCGTCTGCGGAGTACTGAACGAGCGAAGCCCGTTGAGCTTGTTAGTTTTAATGAGTGCGAGTGGTTTGGAGTTCACAGAGGTGTTTAGAAGATTATCTCCTCAACCGAAGTAGTTTGCAACAAATAACAGCCGCAAGTACGCACCTTCGGAAGCGCTGTCCAAATGCTTGTTCTCGTAGCAGGACTGGCCTAAGCCTAACGTCCCAGATCCACTATTTTGATCGATCTGGTTTGAGTTGGTTTTTTTGCGCGTGTTAATGCTGAATAAAAATGTTGGTTCCAATGAAACCAGCCCGACTGCTTTTAAAATAGTGCAACCGTCCAAGTGCGACCATGATTTCATTACATGGACGACACTTACACAGGTGAGAATTCGCGAACCGTTTGGTTAAGGAGCACTCGGGCGTTCGGCTCGAATCAAATTTGTTCCGGTATGTTCCCGTCATTGCGCATCGAAAGGCAAGTTTTAAAGTTTTGCAGTGCACCTGAACTACCAAAGCAAATATTTTCACGTCACGTTTTAATTGTGCGTCATGCCACTGATCTCTATGTCTATTTGCTGGATCGCGTTTGACGAGCTCTGCCTATTGACTGGAATGCGGAAACGGTTGACAATCTTTTTAGTAGAGTTATATTATTTCTACCCACCATAGTAATAAGGCGGACAGCGTTGTGGCGGCAGGCTGCCATAAAAATAGCCGTGCGTCTAGTACGCGTGCACTGCACCGTGGGTGATATTGCGTGCTTGATTGAAGTTGTTCGACGGAGCAGATTCTTGAAAACCGGCGTGAACGGTAGCCCCAACCTTGAGGACCCGGCGAAAGTTCTATGAAAGCGGAGCACCGGGGGAAGAAGCGCAGCTCGCATCGAAAGCAGACGCCGTACCGGGAATGGGCCCCTCCGCGGTTCGACTTTGTTGACAGGTGGTGGTGTGATTTCGTTGGTGGTTAAGTCTTGTACTCCCGAACGCTCCGATACGTATCAAGAGAAGCCGTGGATGTGCTCGCGATCATTTGAGGAATTCTCGCGAGTGTATATAATCACCGAAGTCTATCCACACACTTGTGTGACGATGTGCCCATGAGTGATTTATATATGTTTGTACCATATAGTCGCCTGCGACGTTCTAAATAAAATGCATTTAAATGAAGTGAATCGATGCCTTTCC
This sequence comes from Ixodes ricinus, assembly GCA_037355805.1. Classification (NCBI taxonomy): domain Eukaryota; kingdom Metazoa; phylum Arthropoda; class Arachnida; order Ixodida; family Ixodidae; genus Ixodes; species Ixodes ricinus. The sequence continues at coordinate 11,368 of JAZHYW010018107.1, forward strand.
CGATCATACTGGTCAAATCCAGAGGCCCATAGCGTGCTCTGCTCGATCGAGAGAGCGCAGACAGGGCGTCGTCAGTGTCGTGTGAAATTAGCACCATTTTTATCAAATCAAACCGCAACAACTCTCCGTAGACAGCGAGGCTTGACGCGCTTTGCGAGCCTGCTGTTGTCGAAAGGCGGGCCACCAGATGTTCACGGCCTATCGATGACGGGGGCCCCTTGCCCAAGTCGCACTAGTGCTATAAGACATAACAGGAGCCGGAGATACTCAAAAGCGTGTGTGCGCCCCGCCATCGCCCAAATCCGCTTTCGATGCGAGCTGTGCTGCTTTTCCCCGGGGCTGCGATTTCGCGAAACTTTCGCCGGGTCCTCAAAGATCGGGCTACCGTTCACGCCGGGTTCGAACAATATGTTTCGTCGAAGATTTTCAATTAGGGTGACCACCTTCCTGCCGGCGGAATGCGGGACACCTTGACCGGGGGGGGGGGGGGGTGGGGGAGGAGGAGTAAGAGGAGAACGGTATTTTCACGACTCAAGAAAAAAGTATTTTACAGGAAATTCACCAACACGCACACCTCGATATCCTGTGCTCTCCAAAAGCATATTATACACCTGAGAATCGTGTGCGGCCATACATTTAAAAAACTTTCTTTAAAAATGATATATTCTTGTAATTTAATGGTAAATACTTATTTAAAAGTGTCTAAGTTGAAAACATTAAAGTCGACTGCACCAGACCCCAATGCATTATAAGGAAATAAGAATCAATAAATATTTTCGGCATATTGTTTCCTGTCGATACCTACTCTTAGGCTAACATGCTCCCTCACAAAATTAAAACGTTAAGATGTGGTTTTTTTCGACCGTTGTGAGTTGCAGGTATTTTGTGTTTGTGTGGCAGTTTTCAATAAAAAAAAAGAAAGCTTTCCACAACAACCGTTTCGCATGATAGAGTGTGACTTTTCGCGAGCAATTCTTGCTTCCAATATTTTGCTATCAAGGGGAGAGACAGAACGGCGTATGCGAGTCTGTCTCCTGTAAGAACGCCGGTCGCTTCCCGCAGTGCGAGGATAGAAAATGGCATACCAACGAGATTTACACGTTTATCAGCGACCTCCACGCTTCAACGTGGCCCGTTGTTCGGAAGCGCCATAATTTGCGTAGTGAATGTTGAGACAAGGAAAAATGTGGGACATTTTGAGGATTTTGGCATATCTTGCGGGACGCGGGACACGAGCCCTCAATACAGGAGAGCCCCGTGACTCGCGGAACAGGTGGTCACCCTAGTTTCAATCAAGCACGAAATATCACCCACGGCTATTTTTATGGCAGCCTGCCACCACTACTGCCACAACGCTGTGTGCCATTATATGATAGTGGCTGCACCAGCTGTACCCTATCTAACGGGCGGTAGATTACGCCATCATATAATACTATATTGTGGCTAGAGGTAATATAACTCTACCAAAAATAGTGGCAGCCAGTGGCCGCATTCCCGGAGCGGGCAAACGCGATCCACCGAATAGACATAGAGATCAGTGGTCATGACGCTCACCGCCTTGCTCGCCAATTGCCATGTGAAAACAAAAAAAAATAATAATATATACTATATATATATATATATACAAGAACAGTAAGCTGGACGGACAACATATATTTCGTTTGTTGATACTTTTAGTCCCCTCGGCCGCTTATTACCGCACATCGATGGACGCTGACAGACGCTTATATTCAGTCGTCGTGTGTGCATGATGGAACGCTAGAACGCCGCTTTTATGGTCGCGTCTTCTGAGCATAGCAGAAGTTTAAGATGGAGGCGAAATAGCAGATGAACGGAGGCGCAAATGGACGCCGACGAGCAGGTATCGGGTTCACGTCCCACGGGCATCGCAGACGACGATAGACGGTGGTGAAATAGGAGACGACGCCAGTGGCTTACCATGCGTCTGCTCGCACGACTCGCAAGCGTTGTCAGATCCCTAACTCGACACGCTAGACGCATCTGATATCGCGGAAGGGAGACGCTAGACTTCTTAGCGTGTTCAGCCGAGCAGCCGAGCCAATCCAGTAGTAATGGGCGGGGCCACTGATTTGTGGGTGGGGCTTAGACCCTGCCGTGACCTCCACCTAAATATCGTCTCACGGACGCAAATATTGCGCGACAAAAATAATTTTCATGAAAACCTTATTTTAAAAGGTAACTGCAAAGAAAAAAAAGTGTTTTTTTAAACAGCCTAATTGGGACAAGCATGTCACAAAACAAATGTTCCGCGAAAAAAATAATTTTTTTTAGCAATATTTACGTCACAGGACGTAATTTAGTCGGAGTCAGAACCTCTCCACATTTGAAACTCCCGCTCTTTCGACCCCCGCGGAGGAGAACTACGCCCCGCCCCTCACTCTTGGATTTGCTCTTTTTTGTTGACTTGGCTGCTGAGCTGAGCGTCTCGACTTCCGGTGAGATCTGGCAACAACGCACGTTAAACATGGCGCCGGTATTGTTTTGGTTTGATGGTACACGAGAATAGAGCTGTAACGAGAAGCTGCGCGGTTTGCGAGCACATAGCGAAGACGTGACCGGAGAAGTGCCCCTGTGATGTTCCCGGAAGACGGAAAGTATCATTCGTAATCGTCGTGTGTGCTTGGAGAGCGAAGGGAGTCACAGGGTCCACGAGTGCGCAACCACAAGCCAACGTTCACGACAGCGCTGCGTTGACTTCGGCGATCTCGTTCTGTTTGGTGCAACACGGCGATGCGACAAAGAACTGAAACGTTCGTGGTGTGTGTGGTGCGGTGCTTGGAAGTAGACACCCACACTAACACAGAGCGCAGATTGGTTGTTGTGGGGTTCAGTCCCGTCGTCGTCAGCTGATCCAGTCAAACTGGTCCGGGAGGACGCAGCGAGCGTTATTAAAAGTAAATCTTCCTTCGTTCCGTTTTAAAATGTGGAAGATTCCCGACGCATACCGTGAGTAAAAAGCTGCGGGCGTTTTCAACAAAATTACGTCGTTTTAGTTGAACAATGAACTCCGAATTGTTGTCCTAAATCTGCCGTTTTTATGCTTCGTGTTGTTGGACTGCGTTTGCACAGCGACGTGTTGCGCTCATCGTGCGGTGTGAATAAATTTGGGCAAGATTTCGTACCTGCCCACAGATGCATGAACTGAGACCATTTTTTACGTAGTGAACATAGTGCTTTTTTATTTTGTGTGTCTAGTCGCGGACGTTAGGTGCACCCGGTGCGAATCTCGACGGCCTCCGGAGCGATATGACGAGAACGTAACTGGACACGTTTGTCGCTACGCGAACGCCCGATTGCCTCCAGCCAAATGGCATTCCTTTCGGGGCGACATGGCTGCTGGAAGGCTCGCTGTCGGGATCACTCATCTGACATCTCCGAAAAGTCGGCATTTGCACGCGCCAGCAAGCAAAAAAAAAAGAAAAAAAAGCACGCTAAGCAAACAAAAAGGAAAACGAAAGAACCGCGCTAAGAAAGCCAAAACCCCGCGCCGCTTCCTATCACTAATACCTGCGACAGCTGCTAAACACACACTACTTCACTTCAAGAAGTCTCACTCAAGCACCTGGGTCAGCACGAAACACTGATCACTTCGGCGAAACGATTAGTCGAGGTAGGCGAGACAGGCGGGAGCAGAGACTTCGGCAGCCATGAAAGAATGGCGAAGCTTTTGTTTGTTATGGTATGAATCCAAACGGAAGTGCCCGTCTTGTAAACCTTTTGTAAAGAATAATAACTCTCATCACATGGGTTATTCTTTAAACGTAAAAATATGCCGCTCAAAAGGAAATTGCAACATATAACAAAGGTTCAACAACCAAGATCTAAGCTGTCAATCAAACTCTTAGCCAATGAGAAGTATAGCAGCCGATTGGGATTGACGTCACGGAATCCCAACTTCGTGGCGCGCGATTTAAAACGGACGAAATAGCCGCAAACTAAAATCAGTCTCACGCAATAAATATTGCTGTAATTTTTTTTTCTCGCGGAAAAATTGTTTTTTGACATGCTTGTCCCAATTAGGCTGTTTAAAAAAACTATTTTTTCCTTTGCAGTTACCCTTTAAGAAATACGTGTCCCACCAGTTCCATAAAAAAAAACTTGTTTCCCTTGCACTGTGTTTTTGAGCATAATTATTTATAATTAACATTATTTACGGAGCGCCGCAGCGCGGGCAAAATCCTTCATCGTGCGATACACATACCGACGCCTTTGATAGGAGCCACGAAGACGCGAACGAAAGGGCCAGTAGCTCAAGTAGGCATGACCCACGGGAGCCTACACTAGCAGGAAAACATTGGTGTGCAGAGCTGGCTCCCGAAGTAACGAAACCCAGCTCCGGACGTAATATCACGTTGTCAGGGGCGGATCCTAACGTACCAACGAATAGAACAACGACTTTATGACGTGAAGCCATACCATAGCAGCCAATAGTAAACTATCTGGCGTGACAAGACTTGTTAGTGTTACACCCCCATAAGGCATCGCGCGACATATTAAGAGCGCGCTTCTATACAATTCGTCTAAATTTCACATTTTTCATCTCTATTATCAGCGTCACTATGGACCTTCAATAATTATACTCATCTGTTTTCTGACCTGCTTGAACGGGCACGTCTGTTTTAAAGCAATCCTTTTATTTGGGGAACTGTACGGACCTTTCCTTTTTCTTCCAACGTTGTTCGATACCGTAGAAAGAATAGGTGAGAGATTGTCAGCGGTGGAGCGGAGCCTTTAGTTTGGCGTCGAAACATGCCACCAGTAGCGCTGAGCCTCGCGGAGTTAAGGGGGATGGGGGTTAAGCGGTGAGCTAACACTCCCCTCTCTTCCCTCCCGTCCGCTGCGGAGGAATGAAACTGCGGAGTGGGGTAGGAACTGCGTGTTAGTACTACGGCACCTTCATTGTATCTCACGGAATCCTCTGGAGCCAGGCGATTTTGTATTCAATTGAAGGCGATCGTTTGTTAAAATTTTTATTGTAGCTGCCCTTTTTGTTGTTACAGCGCTATGGAGATGACTAGACCTGAGAACATAGAGACATAGAACATAGCTTTATTTTTTCATTTCAACAATACAAAAATACAGATAACGAGCCGGTATAAGCCTCAAGGGCTTGTGTACCTAGCTCGGCAGGTGGCGAAAACACAGTGTAATTCAAAATGAAAGGGCCTATTTACCCTAAAAAAAACACCATTCAGAAAAATACTTGACAAGGAATACACACACATATATATATATACACACCAATATATATAGAGGACATACCGTTACTTTGAACGTAATACAGGAGGTCGGAAAATGTCAAATCACTGATCTAGGTTTCTGAGTGCTTTTTTAAGTTTATTTGTGGTTTTATAGAAAACAATGATTCTGGCAGGTTGTTGAAAATATGTAGTACATAATACATTCGAGTACGCTCGTCGTATTTTGTTCTAATTCTCGGTACATCAAAACGAAGTGAAGGTCTCATAGGTCGCGGCTGCAGATATGGAGCTTTCAACATAGAATTCCAGAAGTGCCGGAGAACGACTGTTTCTTCAAAAGCTCCTCAAAAGACGGTAGTTGAAGTTCACGAAATATACATGTATCAAGTAAGATATCTGGTTCATCAAACGCAACACTTTTCAAAATACTTTTAATAAAGAATTTGCCCTGGCGCGCCAAAAAGGGAGCAACCAGAAAACATTGTTATACCGTAACGTACATAACTGTATGCCAAAGCTTGTGTGTATCATCTTTCTAACAGAAAGGGCAATAACATTTTGACATTGTAAAGACCACAGGACACGCTTCTTAGTCGCCACATAAGTATGTCATATGAGTATCACCACGACAAGTCACTGTCAAAATAAATTCCAGGTATTTTACCGTTTTCACATACTGCAGAGGTTCGCAACTACAAGAACTACCGGTGAAGTATGCAGCGCTACAGTATCCGATAAGTTCTACCTGCTTGAGTGGGTGCCTAAAACAAACAAGTTTTGTTTTTGACGCATTCACTTTGATTAAGTTAGAAGAAAACCAATCCATCGTGGAAATAAGATCTTTCTGAAGTTTCCGAACGGCAACGTGATAATCTGCGTCACATGACATCAGAACTGTTGTCGTCGTGCATATTGATATATTTTACACTCCGATATAACATTAGGAAGATCATTTACATAAAGGTTAAACAACAAAGGCGATAAAACGGACCCCTGCGGCACCCCGAAGCAGTCAGAAAGGTTTTATTACTTTACGATTTTTAAAAGCCACAACTTGGGATCGTCCTGAAGGATACCGCTTTAAAATCGAAAAGAATGGACCCCTAAAACCGAGTTTGTATAACTTAGAACATAGTATTTCGTGATTTATGCTATCGAATGCTTTTGATACATCCAGAAACACTGCACAAGTGTACATATTACTATCGAAACCTGCCTGTCAAACCCGCACACCCGATGCCGTCTAAAATCCCAACTTAGTAAAACATAAAATAGCGCAAAAAAGACAAGGACAGGTAGTATATAGGACAGGCGCTAACTTTCAACTAGTTTTATTCAGGAAAAGCAAAACATATCTATCCGCACGACAGGAAAGCAACACCACGTAAAAGTTCATTAATTTGTTACCCGATCATTCAAGAACTGACATTCATTACTCTGAAGTACAATAGAAGTGTCGCTGACACGTACCGTCCACTTATTTTTTTTATAAAGAAAGCTTCCAACAGCTTTCGAGCGACCGTCTCTCGGGTTCTCCCTAGTATGCTTATCTGCTGAAGTCGCGGAACACAGCCGCACGTGTTGCAATGTATAGCCAAAGGCAAGCCATATTTATTTTTTACTGATAATGCGTGCTCCCATGCTGGGTCGTTGAGGCACCGCTCCATCTGGCCGATGTATGCCTTTCCACAACTCAGTCTGATTTCGTACAAGGCTAAGCGGTTTCGGTGAGGCGCCCGCGCAATTTTTCCGTCTCTTATGTAGCCCCAGCCTTGTACCTGCTCCACGAGTGGTAACTTCAGCGACTACTGCGCTTCACACGCTCTCAAAGTCTTTTTAAAAATTACTGATTTAGGGGTTTTGGACGACGCTCAGCAAGTTTCTAATTGAAACCATTTGTCTATTTTCACTAATTAAAAGTTAATTAGCGAATTTCAGTTGATTAGCCGACTTATCGCAAAGATTATCAAGCCACATAATGTCCCCCTGTGCGTATAACTCACCCGTACAAACCGCATAAGTGTAGCTTTTACGGCTTCTTTTAAAACAAAACTGCTAGAATAGGTGGTATTCACTGAGCCTGCAGGTTCGATTTTGCCAGGAGCGCCACCGCTGATCCCTAACCTCGAGGTCGCGGTTTGACTGGCTTGGGTACGCGGTCGTCCGTTGCTAGGTGTGTGCTAATTTTATATCGTTGAAGAAGCTTCGTTTGACAGAAGAGAGAAGAAACGTTGTTCTCGGGGCGGGCCGTTTTCCTTGTTGCTGCCGAGTACCGTGTGTAAAGGCTGAACCGCATGTAAGCAATTTGAGCGACGGGACGAGACGAGCGACGGCAACAGCGACGAGACAAGCGACGATGACCCGCTTCGCTGTCGCTCGGTCGCTCGCGCGATGAGGTAAACCGCATTAAAGCGACGGGAGCAAGCGACCAAGGCGATAAACGACGTTTTCTAGAAATCCAAAAACCGAGCGACGCGACGTGCGACCGTGAGAAATCTCCGTCGCTCGTCGCCGACTCCCCGTCGCTGTTGCTCGCTAAATCGCTTACACGCTTTTCACCCTCACTGCCGCCTGTCGCGTATCTCGGTTTCGGGATTTCTAGAAAACTTAGCGTTTATTGCCTTGGTCGTTTGCTCCCGTCGCTTTCATGTGGTTTGCCTCGTCGCGCGAGTGACCGAGCGGCAGCGAAGCGTGTCGCCATCGCTTGTTTCGTCGCTCGCCAAATCGCGTACATGCCGTTTTTAAATCGCTTGGGCCTAACAAAAATGCGCCGCATTTTTCATAAGCTGCGCACTCGGTGAGCCGTACGGTATCCAGATCTGCACAGGAACGAACACCAGAAGGCACTACGTACGACTATGGAGGCGATGGAGCAACATGGTTACACGGCAGTAGTGCAGAAAATCCGCTAAAGAAAACAATAAGCAAACTAGCAAAACAAAACAAAGAGTAATCACACCCCGCTACAAAAGCACCAAAGTAGAAAAACAGTTCTTGCAAGAGCTACCGCCTTGGGCACGGCGCGCGACACAGAGCGCTGCATGGAGCCAAGCGAGCAACGCGGCCGCGGTGAACGAGTCCGATAGCGACAAAAACGAACTAAAACACACACAAAAATATTCCTACGGCGCTTCAAGAGCACCAAAGTATAAGAAGAACCCCTCGTTTCGGTCGAGAAGACGTGATTTTAGAATTTCGGGAAATTATTCTCCCGGCTGCCAGGAGATAGACACGGCCTAATTCTAAAGGTAATCAGGAAAAGTACCTCTATGAAAACGATCAATTGTCATGAAGTAGGTTGCAGCGCACTTACGTTGACGAGGACGGGACTTGGAAGGTGTATTCAGAGATAGATGTCGAAACGGCCACGGCAGAACCACGTCACAAACACAAAAACGAGAAGGAAGGTGTCCATGAAGAATTCAACAGGATGTAGCACAGGCTGTCATTTGTAGAACCGAACACTAAACGCATCACAAAAAAATGCTTGGGCTTCTTTAAAGAAATCGCTTGCAGAAGCAGAAATCCGCGGCAGCCACGCAGGGCGAGACGCATTCCGAGATTGCAAACGTCTAATGCGTTATCCGTCAAACAACGTGATCACGCACCTTCTTCCACGCTTTTGGTTTTGGGAGAGAGAGAAAAGGAGAGAAGGAAAGGCCAAAATGGGAGTGTACGCACAAAAGGCTTATCTTCTAAAGGCATTCCAACCAGGACCTGGTCCTGATCCCAACAATGACCACAACGACAGGATTTGTCCCTTGTAACCAAGGTTGAGAGTACAGCGAATGCCATGTATGGCCTTGGGCTCGAGGCAGGTGCCGTGTTCTGCCTTATCACCAGCTTCTAGACAGTAGGCACCTGACCCTAACCGGAGAGACGATTGGCCTAAAACACGCATAGCGTCTACCCTGCTGTCAATACCGAGTGAACGTACAGCTCTATGAAGTCCAGCTTTTGAACTTCAAAAGAAGCTGTCCAGCTCCAAAGTGACCCAAAACGATGCGAGTTTGAATATACTGTGTTTTACGCCGTACAACCCACATTATATTTTTAAATGAAAAAATAAACGCGATATATTTTGCGCACGATGTCCACAAATAAATAAATAGATATATATAAATATATATCTATTTTCTATCAATAAATTTAGAACTATTTGTTCACTGTTAAATTCGCGTGTTTAAACTTCGAAATTGTTTACGAATGAGTTGCACATAAAAGACACAACGGACAGCTACATCGTCCGACTTTCAACACACGATGAATCACCGACGCTTTGAGACTGAAGGTTGCGATGCTGTGCGAACGGTTTCTGAAAGATGCTGCGTAAGGTATACGCCGGGCGCAACGGCTTCGCGACCGTTCGAAGGGCAAAGGATTCACTGACGAGAAAGCAGCGTCTTGCAACTTCAGTAAGCTAACGGTTCGTGTTTCCCCGCTCAATTTAGCAAGGAAACATGAACAAAATTAGTTTCACTGCTAGATTTAGCGGGAAAATTGACGTCACGGGACATACGTACCAATTCAATTTCTGCTAAATTTAGCGGGGCGGTTACACCGATGGCGCACAACACCGCTGAACTCGAAACGGGCGCTTAAGAGCTGTGATCCAAAGCCCTTATTTGATTAACTCGGTGTCCGATCTTATGCACTTTGTCATATTTGCACATGTCAAACATACAACCAAATTTAATTTGTCGTACATTCTTCAAAATGTGCGATATATTAATTGGTCTAAATACCTGGAATAACTTCACTTTAAGGATGTTAGCACAGTTAACCAACTACATGAGACTCATGCAATATAGATCAATCAACTAGTGTCTTGGCGATTACATGTGACTTATTGCATGCACCACCGAAACGGGCCCATATATCATTATCAGGGTGTATATTTACTACGCTGAATATGGCGCTATATGGCCGTATTTACGCACTTATATACGGCAAGATAAGGCCTATTTGCTCCACATATATGGCAGGATATGGCCCAATCTAACTCCTATATTATCATATATGGCTGTATATAAAATATCAGGCCCATATCTGACATTTTCGTACGGGAGACTGCTGTCTGAATTTCCTTATATTGTATAGAAAAAGTGAGTGCAATTTCTTCCTGCGCTTAGTTATAGGAGCGAATATCACGAATAATTCGTACGTAGTAGATAGCTTGGAACACTTCTCTATCATGTAAACGAAGACATCGGCCGGTTGCAGTGTTTCTCTTACATATTCATTGCATTAAACACAGTGCTAAGAGAGCTACAAACATGTAGTTGTGAGCACTTGTCACTTGACACTTTCAGGGAGAACACCGGCATCGGCGCTTTTCTGAATGGGGGATTTACGTGTCAAACGAACGAAGGGCATTTGGTAAACCAAGAAATACGGCAAGAGCTACGCAGTAACACTGAATTGAGTAACTCCCTGCGTGTGTAGACGATCAACGTAAAGTGAAGGCCTCGTAATATAGTCCGATTTCCAAGCAAGTATTGCTTGCAAATCGGATAAAGCAAGTTATTGCTTTATCCTCTCTGCTCATGCATATGCATAAATATGCCTCATCTGGAGTTCAAAACATAACCTGCATGCTCGAAATATTTTAAAATTGCTAGAAGTCAGAGCACAGGCTGGCCGGCGTAGAAAATAATAAAAGAAATATCTTTTATAGCTTACCTACTTTATTCTTTGCGTTCTCAATGACTTAAGCACTCGATCTTAAAGATGATGCATGACAGGGTCATTTTTAGTATAGTGACAAGACTGGTTAGCAATATTTAAACGTTACCAAAATGCTGGAGAACATTGAATGCTTTTAATCATTTTCGATAGCTACTTTCCTTAGAATTGTCACACCTTTTCACACACCTGCTATGGAACAGGGAAATATAGCGAAGATTCACAGCGTTGACTGATAAAGAAAAGCACTCTAATTAAAATAATTACACTTTCATAATCTTAATAAAGTTGCCTGTTATTCGATACCATCAAAGTGACAAGATAAGTGTCGTTATTCGGCGAAGAGACAAAAATGCACGGGCGTTTTCCCATAGGTATGCACAGGAGCACCACAACAGTATAGACTAGATGCTTTCTGCTTCATTTTGCATCCCGGAAGTCGCATAGACACCATAGCGCCAGTTGAACCTCTAGCGCTCATTATAATAACGCTATGAATAGGCGACTGCTTCAGGATAAAACGGTGCATCTAAATATCATTTAATGCACTTTTGTAAACATGATGAGCCGAAACAGCCTCCTATGCTTCAATGACATGCCTACTTAACGTCGTCCCGGTAATGTGAAGGTTGTGCGTTCAATGACTTCGCTAGTTCTTCGACTTCTTTATTTTTTTAATTCCACAAGATTTAAAGTTTTAACAAACTAATTTTATTATAATTCGCCCGTGAATTTTGTAAAAGAAAATATATATGAACTCCCTTCATTCAAGGTATAACAGAATGTGCATTAACGTCCCCCGTGGAGAGACTTGTGGTTCCCCTTACCTCGAAAATCGTCTCCTCTCCTAAACACGTGCAGCATTGTTGCCGCCAGTGTCGAAGCACAGATACCTCAATGCCAGCCATTATACTCCGTTTTACTTTAAGTTCGAGCGCAGCCGACGCCCCGATCCCATCGAGCAATTTTAGGGGTGACCAAAGTTGCATGGCCACGGCAATCGTGTTCTTCGGCGGTTTCCTATAACCGGATGAATTAATCTCGCACGGAAAAATACGCACGATCATTACGGATTCACTGGGCAAGGATGGTTGATTCGCTGATAACAAACTAAACAGATGAGCACCAGTGACGATGCGCTTTTGACGCAGCTTGATTGGCTCGTTCCAATCTCAGTGTCGGCTGCGGTGGGACTTGAGACGCAGTATCATATACTCTGAAGCCCAATACTGAAAACTCCAGCGGCGCGCGGGCAAAAACTGATCGCAGTGCCACGAGCGAGCATGGACTTTCCGCTAGCAGACAAACTCCTCGAATTAAATGGGCTTTACGCCTATTGCCACACGAAGGAACCAACGAAAAAGCATAGTTTTATTTTGCTTTGATTGTTAAAAAAATTATTGATCATTTCGTGAGTAAAGGTCGTGTTCTCTCCGTGGAAAATGTTTTCTCGACTTTTAAGGCGCAGTTTTGTCTTTTCAGCCATGAAGCCTTTTTGATTTCACAGTTTATGTAAGGCATCTGGAAGACGAACCTATCTACGCGCTGTTTCTTTGAATACCTAAACGTCAAAACTCTCAAAAGTTAACTACGGCTCTACTCTAGTTTTCCAATGAATCAATAAGTTTTACTTTTGCTCTTGACATTGCCGTTTTCATGAATATCCTGCTCATACCTGCCTTGTCGAAAAACAATCTCACTAATCATGCCGACACCACTGCCAACAATAAAAGTAAAATGCAACAGAACACCAATCACATTATATTCACTGCTACGACGTCAGTATGGTTCGTGGAATCGATTGTGCCTATACGATCAGAGGTCATTACCGAGATGAATGTACACCCAAACTTAGGTGACAAAAACTACGTGTTACTTCTCACAAATGTCAAAAAAGAGAGAGCTTTATAGCGCAAATAGAACTAAAAAAAATAATATTTTGCAATAATACAATGTACATATCCAGCCGATAGATAACTTCCTTTACGCACGATAAACGCCAGCACCCGGAGGACGGTTTCGCTGCTGAGTCAGTCTTTCTAAGTTTACGTTACCTTTTTCTTTATATATATACGCCGTCTAGCTGCGGCGTTTTTTCATTTCTCTGTTTTTCTGTTTGTCTTCATTTACGGTCTCTTTTGCTTTGACCCTGTATTAGAACCATCGCGCAGTTTATTTGTATTATTGCTTTGTTTTGCTCTGTATGTTTTAGACTCTGTTCCCAGCCACTTAGTTGCTTCAAAGCTTCAGTCGGCTGCTATGTTACGCCCGTAATATTGAGTTTGTTTCTTTAAACGCCAAAGCATTTGCGCCGTCTGCAAGTCTTATTTTTTATTGGGAATCACTTTTTGTTTCGGTTTGGAGTGTAGCCCCTAAGATGCCTTTTCTGTTTTAAGTTGCCTTTATTCTCAATGCTGCAACGCTTGTAAGTTGTTCCATCGGTCATTTTTTGCCACTTTTATTGTGTTTTGGTTATGTGCCTGTTTGTGGAAACATCTGCTACTGGTTGCCCCCAGCTAGCTACTAGGCCAGCTAGAGTTATCCACTGGATCGACTGACGCGCTGACTTTGATGACCCCGTATATTTTTGTGATCATGTATTCTATGAAGGCGACATCAGACGATTATCACGTTGTACCTCTCACATCAAGAGTAAGTTCCGGAGGACATGCTTCTAATGGGTAAAGCACTCTTCCCGGTTTTCAGACGCGATCCAGTCGTGCGTAATATTCTGAACGGCTTTGAGTCTACTTAACCAAAACATAAATGCCTGTTCTCATGCGCGCTATGAAGTATCGTTTCGGTTGTGATCAGTGGATACTGCTGGGCAACTACACTGAACATAATTAATTGTTTCGGCTTTAAGGATAGACAAATGGGACACGTCAACGTCTTGAACGTCGCGAAGCCTATACTTTTCTATTGCACAGTCTGCTCGGAAAAAAGCTCCAGGTCCGCTAGGGGCTCCACGGACACCGTTCGGCGCCGCTCCCATAGGTTTTTTGGAGGAGTTTCCAGCATTGGTGAAGCTATACCGTACAGGGTAGTATAGTCGGTGCTTGCACTTTAACCGAAACCTGAAATTAGTTGAACCCTTGAAAACTGCAGAAAAAAGATTGGTTCAAATGAACCAGTGGCTGACGATCGCTCAAATGACCCTATCAAAATCTACTACTGGCCAGGCTTTTCAGGAGATGTTTTATTAATATATATATATATATATATATATATATATATATATATATATATATATATATACAGGGTGTTTCAGAGAACGCAGGCCGAATCGCTCCTGCGAAAACTAAACATCGCACAAAAAAAAAGGTTCATACCGTGTTGGTGTCTGTCCAAGGGCCTATTTAGAAAAGAAAATAGCGTTAGGAAAAAATAGTTCTTGTTTTATTTTTACAAAGTAACTTGTTATTTGTTCATATTGAGGCCATAGTTTCAATTAGAAATTTACTGGGCATCATCAATAGCCCCTGTATCCACCCTTTTAGAGAAGTATAAAGCATGGCGAGCATTTTACCATGTCTTGAAAAACCCTTCAATTCTGACGCGTACTCTGGTTTCCGGAATCTTATCCAAGCGCATCTTGCAGGCAGCTGTTCTGCCTTCCGACGGCCGAAGCGCAGAACCAATGCCAGACAATCTCGCTACACTTCGTTTCAACTTAGGTCCGAGTGCGGCCGATGTTATGAGCCGAAGGGCCAATCAACCAGCGAAAGAGGCACACCATCATGGCGTGCTCTCTGTATAGGACCAGCCGGTATTCGCCGTCTCTCTCTGGACTGCTCCTCCGCCGGCTAGTCAAGCGCAGAGAGCACGCCATGACGTTGCGCTTCTTACGCTGTTTGATTGACCCTTCGGCTCACTAGCATCGGCCGCGCTCGGACATAAGGTGAAACGAAGTATAGTGTCGCTCCCGCCTCCTTCCGTCTCTCGTAAAAAATACAGCAGAACCCATCCTTTGGGAATGATTATCTACGTTAATGCGAATAGCATCAAACGGTGCGGAGTTATGCGCGTTCGTCAGGTGGCCGGCACACTCTAGATACGCCAGCCCACTCTTGAGGCGATTCTAAATTTGTTGACACTTTCACAGCCCTGCGCACGATCTCCGCAGCCCAGCACGTGCGTTTGTGTCACTTAGGAAGGCGAGCAAAGCACGCGCCATACGCACAAACACTCAAAATGGTACCGACCAGACTTTCTGGCGTCTCAGCTAGTCTCAACCAACGGTACTCTAAACGGTTGTTTATATCTTTACCATAGGACGCGCTTTACAGCGCTGTCACAGCTACCGGTCGCGCGCGTTCCATGCACGAGGCCATTCCCATCTCGTGAGTGAGCACGGCCGCTCATCACCCTCTCCCGAGCGCGGGAGAGGGTGATGTAGCGACCGTGCTCAGCCTCACGAGAGGGGAATGAGCCCTCGTGCATGGAACGCGCGCGCACCGGTAGCTGTGACAGCGCTGTAAAGCGCGTCCTATGGTAAAGATATAAACAACTCGTTTAAGTGCGTTGAATGACTGCCTTCATAGCTCTGTGGTTAGCGCGTCTGCCTGCTGATCAAAGGGTCAACGGTTTCGAATCCCAGCCGGCGCCGGTCTCTTTTATTTATTTATCGACCAGCCGCGTAAGAGGTTAGATAGTCAGATAGATAGATACATAGACGAAAAGTGCGTGAAGTAGCCAAAGAATGCTATTCGCATTAAAAAACAAAGTGTGGCGCGCGCGCGTGGCCAGGCGATAAGGGACGCCTCGCTGTTTCGAAAGAGCATGACATTGCAAGATTGAGCTTTGACTTTGGGGCTGACCTTGGTTCGGCGCTTCAGTCGTCGGAGGGCAGGACAGCTGCCACCAACATGCGCTTGGATAAGAATCTGAAACCAAAGTACGCGTCAGAATTGAAGGGTTTTTCAAAACATTGTAAAATGCTCGGCATGCTTTATACTTGTCTAAAAAGGGTTGATATAGGGGTTATTGATGATGCCCCTAAGTTCTTAATTGAAACTATGGCCTCAAAAGGAACAAATAAAAAGTTGATTTCTAGAAAACTGCAAAAAAAGCTTTATTTTTTCTACACGGTATTATTTTTTTCAAAATGTGCTCTTTGGCAGACACTAACACGGCATCAACCTTTTTCTGTGAGATGCTTAGTTTGCGCAGGAGCGATTTGTCCTGCCCTTTTTTGAAACACCCTATATATATGTATGTATATATATATATATATATATATATATATATATATATATATATATATATATATATATATATATATATATATATATATATATATATATATATATATATGTACATTAAAGATACGTACTGTCGGAGTTAATGGGATCCGAAGCCGAGCCACAACGCTTCGAGCGGGCGACGGGCGCGTCATCGGGCAGTCGAGTGTACAGCCCGCGAATGTTTATATACTGAAATTAAAGGCAGCAGCACCTTACCCCCTCTGAATTTCTTCTTAGCGGGTTATATCAACGAATGTCACGCGGGTTGCAAGACGACATACCTGGATGTGACGAGTGTCCTCTGGTTTCAACATCGTTGACTTATTAACTTTCGAACCAGTGACTCCGACAGATTTGCCTTTGACTTATTAACTTTTCCTGGTCCATTGTTCTACTTCACCTTACATTTAACAATGGCCACCGGCTTCCGTACTGTGGGAGTGCGTCTCATTCGAAGAAGTACCCCCAATGCAACGATCAAGGCAGCCATCATCGGAGACTCCCAAGCGAAGTGCTGGCACCAGCACTTCAATGCACACTCCTGCAATGCCCCGCTTTGCGTGACCTACAACGGCGCTCTGCTTCTCGGATGTAATGCAGCTACTAGAACACATTCCCGCAAACAGTCAGCACTCCTCATCCGGTGCATCAGTTCGGTACCAACGATCACGGCTAGGGGCTCAGCAGCCCAGGCAAGCTTCGAGACGACTCGCGAGGTCCTGGGCCACATCCGATTCCGCGAGGCCCAGGAGATCAGCGTGGTCTACCTCAGCCTCATCTTGCCCCGGAGTGCGAGATCGCCGCCTGCGCTTCTCCAGCCATCGATTTGCAAGGGTGGTTCAACAGCCACGTCAGCACCTTCAACATTGAGGCAAGCAAGCTCTGCGCACGAATCCTCGGGCACCTTTTCATCTCACCACGCATTCTCAGAAACGCCAATGCGCGGCGCATGCTCGCCTTGCCGATGGACTACACCCAAGTTTCGAGGTGATGGTCCCTCCTGGCACTTCATCTCCAGAACATCATCATGCAAAAACAGGGAGCAAGGGCCAACCGGATGGAGCGATACCCCACGGAGCCAACCGGGAACCCCAGAGTCGAAGCTGAGTCCAGGGCGCCCTGCTTCGCCCAACGCATGAGCGTGGTGGCACTCAGCCGGCAACACGACGTCCCAGGATTCGCAGCCGCCCACAGCAGGATCCCGACGGAGGAGCCCCCGGCGGAGGCGAAGCCCTTTCCTACCGGCGGGGCACCTTTTGCAGCCTTTTCCGATGCTGTCCGCAGCCGTCCCTTGCAGCAGATGTGACTCTACACAGAAAAAGGTACTGCAGACGCCTGACCATCCCACAATCCCGTGCATTCCTTACCAGCACGTAAAGCCTGCATTAACAAGCGCGTCCGGGCACACCATGCATGCAGATAAGCACTTGCTCTTTACTTGAAAAAGCAAAACCCCTCCCAAAAGGTCTCCCGTCTATGCCTGAAACCATCATCAGATTCCTTTAACCACATTGAAGGCATAAACAGTGGAATGAAGTCACTCTTGAGGCTCTCTAAAACTAAGTCGGAATCACAGAACAACACCACAGAAGGAAAGCTGACTGAGGCTAATCACAAACAGAAACCAAGATCAGAAACGATTCGAGTCACTAAGCTGCGAGGAAAACGCAGAAATAGAGCTATATGAGCAGAAAGAGTGCAACGAGCTGTGGATAGCAGAAAAAGAGAAAGCTCGAGGCGTGACAAAATATCACGAGCGCATGTCCCCAACCGACGTTCTTGATGAATGCCCAGCTCCGATGGCAGCCAAAGCAACCATCCATGATCAACTCTCCGCCGCCAGGCCTACACGGGCCTGCACAGACGGGTGAACCGTCGCTCGGCTTCAAACAAATCTGCCGCTCTAGGCGTCGATTGGCTGCCGGCCGCAAGCCGCAGCGCGTTCCCAGAGGACACTGCGAGAAGAACAGCGGACAACGGCAACATAGTAAATTTATCCCGGACCGCAGTGTTAACAGCGGGAAGAAGCCAACATCCTTTCTAAGGATTTCAGCTTTCTGCCCCACACCGCCAACTGAAGCAACGAGTTTAAATTGTGCCAGGGTTGGATCAAGCTCTGCACAGAACATGAGGCTTCGCTGCTAGTACTCTTCAACGACCGTCAGCTGACCCTAACCAGACGCTAACGATTCTGACCAACCCAGAAAAAGCAATGGACGCCTAATCCACGAAGAGATAAAAGTATCTCGACAGGGCACGTGATATCACGCAACGCGAAATCATTTCCGCTGTGAAGAGGCAAAGACCGACAAAATATAACCTTTCTCGGCAGAGAATAGGTGCCTGGTGTAGACTCAGTGCAGGGCAGGATTTGTAGTATTAATACCCGCAGATAAGGGCGGCTCAACAGTTGTTAAGGAACGACATCGGAGATTATTCCTTTGATGAGGGCTTTCGGGCAATTGAATGACGCATCATTTAATACGTGAACTACCGACAGACCCCACAATCAAAGTCTTGAAACGGCCATCATAAAAGAAATTAGTAGCTCTAAAGAAAAGTGGGAAAATAAACCGAGGAGGTTCTAGCTTGCCATAAAACCATCCCACTCCAAACCCGGTCGCTTTTATCTCCTTCCTAAAATACATAAGATCAACAATCCCTGGGCGACCCATAGTGTCAGGAATAGGTGCCAGTCACCGAACGCATCTCCGAGCTCCTATTGATGTCACCCGATCAGCTGACATTCCTCCAACCTCTCCCTTCGTTTGTTAAGGACACCAGCCACCTCCTGCAGAAAATTGCCCCACTAGACATCCCGGATAATGTCTTTCTCGTAACCCTTGATGTGGCTTCCCCTATATACAAATATACCCCACCCAGAGACCGGAATTGCGGCAGTGATCGAAGCGTGCGAACACGCTCATCACACACTTGACATCGAGGGGGACGTCCTTTCGATCTCCTGATGAAACCGGTTTTGGAGAACAATCACTTTGGACTTGAGAACGAGCAGCTTCCTGCAGACCATCGGAACCGCCGGAACTAAGATGGCGCCGAGCTACGCTAACATATTTATGTCGCAACTGGAAACCACCTGCCTGCTGGCCGCACCCAACCGCTGTACACGCAGGCACATCGACGACGCCAGTCAAGGATCTGGGCCGGTACTGAAGACGAACTCGCGAGAATTCATCGCCGCTTTCACTTAGCTTTCACTCATCAATAAGGGTTTACTCACTGCGCAATCACGAAGTGCATAAATCCTCCTGGATGTAACTGTGGAAATTGCTAATAACAAATTAAAGTACGAAACTTTACAGAAAACCTACCGATAGGCAACAATATCTCCATTTCAGCAGCTGCCATCCTCGACACCGGAGACTGGTCTGCCCACTCTCAGGCGCACGATTCAAGCGCATATGCTCAGACAACAACGACTTCGAGACAAAACGCTCAGGAACTGAAACGCGCAACTCAACCCAGCAGAAAGTTATCCAGCAAATGCAATCGATGACGCTACAAGCAAGGCAAGAAACCTCGACCGCTCAGACATCATTGGCAACCGAATAGAGCGCCACTCAAGAGAAGCGGAACAGTCTAACCTTATTTTAACGTATACAGGCAATCTTCAAATGCTTATCAACAACATACTGAGCAAAGTTACAATCTACTGTCACAGAGCGACCGCCTTAAGAAATCTTCCCGCCGCTCCTCCGGGCCGTCCTATCGACACGCGGTAGAAATCTCCGGGACGTCTTAGTAAAACCAAAAACTACCACTCCCGCAAGCCTAGGTTGCCGACCATGCCGAAAGCCCAGGTGTAAAGTATGCAAGCACATGTTGAGACGAGCACGCCACGTGAGCACAAATTCAGAGTTCACGTGGAACATAAGGGGTAGCTACGATTGGCGGCACGTCAGACAGTGATTTATCTCTGCACTGCAACATCTGCGACAAACAGTACGTCGGACAGGACTAATACTAAGCTTTCAGGCTACGCTTTAACAACCACAAATGCCACGCACAAACACTCCCCGACCTTCCCCGCTCTCCAAAGCACCTGTTCCCTTCTCTAATCACTCAATCAAGCTACATTTCTACTGTTGTAATTTTGGAATCAGGCTTCAGCACAAGAATTGGAAGAGAGCAAAAAGAATCATATGCTGTTCATAAGTTTAATTAACAAGTTCCAGCCAGGGCATTAATGAAGGTTCGGGGAAGCTCTGTTTGGATTTGCAGCTGGCTCGTTGGAGAGGCTGATCCTCTCCCGTCCTGCGAGCTTCTCGAGATGCACATGCTAAAGAAGACATCTAGTGAGGATTTTCAAACTTAACAATCGACGGATTCAACCACATCCTAATACAGTTAAGTCCCAAGAGAACCTCAAAAACTGATAAATGCGGCTCAAACAGCGGTTAATCCCAGGCAGGCATAGACGGTAGGTCGCTATCCTACCACTCCTTATTCTAGGAAAAATCCCCAAAGTTAATCCACCTCAAGCTTCGACTTTCTAACACAAAGGAATCGTCTCGGGATTTGGGCGCGTCGGTTGGTCACATGACGTCCTATTTCTTGGTTTAGTAGGCGAGCCACCCTCCCAACCAGAAACTTTCAAACACGCTTTTTTTTTTTTTTTGGGGGGGGAAGAGAGGGTAAGAGTAAGTGGATTTCTCGCCAAACGGTAACTCCCCTTTTTTTTTTTTTGTGCAGGAGCGTGAATAATCTTTTTATGCCAAGCGTTATTTATATTTTATTTTATTTTATTTCATTTTTTTGGGCACGTTGCATTTGCAAGTTTTGGGTTCCCTTCCTTTCTGTGAACTACCTGCTTTTGTCGACACTGTTTCGCATTTCCTACTGCATCTTACTCCCTCTAATTTCTTCTTGGGGTATATAAACATCTCGCGGGCTTTGTACACTCGCTACTGCTGATGAAGAGCGGTCCCCGCTCGAAACGTTGTACCAAACTTTCGAATCAGTAACTCCGACGGTTGCATCAGTAGGACTTATTAACTTTTCCCGGTCCATTTGTTGCTTTATATTTCATACGAAACGCCAATGTCCATCCTCTGACATTTATATATATATATATATATATATATATATATATATATATATATAATAAGTCAGAGATCCGTACTTGCGGAGTTGCTATGCTAAGAGTTTATTGTATGTATTACGACAGTTTCGCCGAGAGGCTCGGCTTCGTCAGGAGATCATACATGTGAGGGCATCAGACTGCGCAGAGCAGTGGGCGGCCATTGGGGCGAGAAGGACGTGACGTCAGGAAAAATAAAACTAAAAAAACATATAAAAAAGCAAACATGTTAAAAAAAAAATAAAGTTTGGTTTGAGCGCGCTCCCACGGTAGGGCGGCGGGTTTCAAAGCTAAAGAGGCGTATATGAGACTTCCGACACTGCGGTGGGTACAATAGGTCATAAACGGACGGCACAGGCTCTGGAACGACATCTTCGGTACTAATTGCCTGTAGGGCTAACCCGATGTGGGCGTCCGCTCTCCGCGACGGTCACCCCGCCTCCCCTCGGGCGCCGCACGTCGCGGAAGACAGGGGAGAGGGGAGCAAGGAGCAGATCGCGGGGCAGGGGGGCGCGGGGGAGGGGGAGGAAATTGCCACCGGATAGTTGCAAAGACGTCGTCGTACCGGACAGTGAATTAAAAATATAAATTGCAAAGATAAAACATTAAAATAAAAATTAAAATAAAAATAAATACAAAAATAAATACACATGCCTAGGGTCAAGACCGAGTCACGTTGTGTGCAGCAGGACAGCATTGCGCGGAAAGCACAAATTTGCTTCGCCTTCCAATATATATATACACACGTATACACACATATATACACATACATATATATATATATATATATATATATATTAACGGATCTCGCATATCAGTGGGTAAAATGAGGAAAAAGGACGCAGCGTGTACAGAGGCGCGTGTGGAAGGCTCACTGTTTCGTACACACACACACACACACAAGATAATGGTCCAATTCCAACTTCAAATACAGTGCCACTTGATTAGGGGAGCACTGGTGTTCCTTGTTAATTCTTAGACAACGTTTTGATCGCTGCAAGTGTACCTGGATTTTCATTTATTCCTTTATCGATCGTGTTGAATCGGTATATGAGATACGATTCGCTGGTTTCATCTCAAATCGTGGAAGCAAAAAAGGTCGAATTTTTAATTTCGCTGAAAAAAATATATGTTATGGCGTCGTCTCTAAAAACGCAGTAGCCACAAACGGCAAGTCCGTCAGATTTTTTGTTCTCGACTTACGATTTTTAATTAAAAGAGGCCGCGGCGGAAAGCAGTGTTTTTCACATCCGTCGTAGGTCGGATGTTTCGCTCGATCTCCCATCGTGGATTTTCAATGCACAATATATAAACTTTTTTAAAGCGCTCTGTGGGCACAGGTAAAACGCTCTAGTACCATGAAATAATTTTAGGCGTTTTGCTTTTTTCTGTAAAAATGTCAAAACGCCCCCTCGGTCAATTGTTGACCAACTTTGACAAATAAATACTGGCGATCTACTTGGGTTACATCAATATTTTTTATGTCTATGGAGAGCCCAAAACACGCCCTTTCTAGATATTATAAAATGATTTAGCTGTTTTAAATAGCCTTTGCGGGATGTTTATGTGAATGTTATGCGAAAACCAAAAACTACCAATTTTAAGATCGATTTTCTCAAAAAACCAATTTTTTATTTTTTTATTTTTTGTTAAAATGTAGATATGATGGTTGTCTACTGGAAAAGCAAGTCGAGAAAGTGTATATTTTGTTTGTATGTTTTATATTTAAAGGGACACTGACAGGGTGTTTATGCTCGCCGAGGTTTTTAGTTGTACATGACATATGAGAGCCCAACTACCCAAAACACAATTTGCGACTCGAAATTCGGTTTCTTTCCGCCCGAAAACCGCCGATCAAGAACTGGCCGGTTCGAGTCTCGCTCACTCTCTTTTCCGTGGTCACGGGCCGTTTTCAAAGGTATCGATGCGACCACCAAATTTAATGAAAGTCGTTGGTCACTGAAGGCACACACTCAATATTAAAAATAGAAAAAAAGATGAAACCCATTTTTTTGTGGCTTCTAAAAAGCTGCAAATACGTTGATTGAAAAAAAGTTCCACAGAGAACCGGAAGCATTCTGTGCGTGCGTCGTTTCGCGTATCGTGGGACTCGCGGGGACGGCAATGGCAGCGGACGAAGGGGCGGGACCTCTACTTCAGAACTGTCGTTCGCGGTACCGGCGAATTCTGTCTGCCTTTAAAAGAGAAATTGGGGACTGATCAAAAGAATTGGTATTCATCCCGTACGACACGCCCGACCACCAAGCCGACTTGCACGAAGACGTCGCCGAGCCGTCGCTCCCTTCTCGTGGCTGAAGACATCGCTCGCGCAAACTTCAAGCACGACGCGTCTACTTCGAGTTGAATATGCACGCGTACGATTTCTTTACTAGGTGCGAACGACTTCGACCCGGGAGTGCTTTTGCTGTAGGAAAATCGGCAGCAAACTTTCCAACTTACAATTTACCGGCTGAAGTATTACTAGGAAAGATATGCCGCCTACCACGTGATCCCACGTAGCTCAGTCGGAACGACGTCCGCTTCACATGCGGCAGGACCGAGATTCAACCCCCGTTGATGGCACTTTTTTTTTACGTTTTTTGATGTTTACATTTCTTTTTTTACAATTATCACTGAAGAAACAAACAAAAATTAACAAACAAATGTTGTGGACGAAACGTCACTGAATTAAATGGGGATGGGATTTCTTTTGACACCTGCGAACTCAATGTAATCACTTTCCACAAAATGCAAGGAGCATATAAATCAGGTAGCGTCCGGTTTCCGAGGTGCCCGTAAATGTTCTACAGGAATTGCAGCCAGCCATTGGTCCCGACCCCGTTGATATTTCGGAAACTCTGTCGCACAATACCACTTTTTTTCGGACGCAGGACGGTTGAGCCAGCTCTTCACGCAACATCTTGGGTGTATTCTTTTCGGAGCCGATCATGAAAATTAACCACGGGCAGTCGCTACTCATCTCCAACTCCTCAATGTACAAAACAACTCATCTTGTAGTACAGAACAGCGAGCGGAACAAACATAACTGCAAAAGAATCGCAAACAGTGCCCGCTAACGCCGCATGTCGTCTGCTACGCCGAGGGGAAAAAAAAGAGAACAAAAAAGCGCGCGGTCGGGTGTAGCCACATGACTTCCGCCACTCCCGCTATCCTCTCCACTTCTCCGTTTCGGTTTCGGTTTCGCGCAGTTGCGTTTTTTGGCTTTATTAAAAAAATACGCTGCTCTGTTGCAAAATATTAATTGGGTAGTCCTCCGACACCATAATAAAGCGACTGGCAAAAAATGAAAAAAATATTTTGGGGGGTGTCAGTGTCCCTTTAAGCATCAATACGGTACAAAAACGTGTTTTTACGGCTTGAAACGGACTTGCGAATTGCGCGTCTTCACAAACTTAGAAATATTTTTGACTTTTTTCAACGCACCCACATAAAAATGAAATACAGTAGTTCCACCCTGTTATATTTATTGATCATTTAAATTTTATTACAGGCGGCAAGCTACATTGGAGCAGTTCAAAAGAGAAAGCAACACTTCTTAACAGACCAACAGGCGTCGTAAATTTTTAATGTATAGAAATCGGCAGACGTCCTATTTATTCGGGGCCTTCATTGGCCTATATGAACGTCCCGCCCTTTCGGAACCAGCAGATGACCACGACCTTTCGCGCTCGTTGTGTTAGATAGGACGGCCCGTGACAGTAAAGCGAGCAGCGCACCCTGTGTCACGAGGAGTGAAATGGTACGAATGTGTCGTTGACGCGGCAAACAGTGACGGCCACCCAGGAGTAGTCAGTCAGTCAGAGTATTGCAGAAGAGAAAGCAAAGTAACTGTTGCCCGGGAGGATGAGAACACCATGGCCTTACAATATCGACGGTCAACAACAGTTCTGGCTGCCAAAACAACGCCGCGTGCGAGCTAAAACCGGCGGCGCGGGACGAAAATCGCGCACGCACACGAAGATGGGCCGGTTTCGTTAGGGATGTGGGGAAATTTTGAAACCAGCCATCCGTGCACGCGTGAAACGATACCGCGTATTTGCCCAAGCTTCGAACGCCCTATCCTAGAAATGGCCGTGCTCTGCAAAGTGGTTGTCCTGTGCTTGTCCTCCGCGTTTTATTCTTTCAATTTTATGTACTCTATCTCCCTCCGCGGAAATCCGATAGCACCAAAGGGTTATCTCTTTTGGAAACAGCAAAGCCCGGAGACTAGCATCAAAAACGAGCGTGTTGGTAAATATACTTGTGTCTATTCTGCCCGGAGACTAGTTGGGTCGAAGTCAGCCTCCTTGGCAACTATAACCGTTTGTGAAGAGTGGTCTTCTCCCGAGATGAAAAGTTAGCGCCGGCTGACGTGTTCTTTTGAAAAGGGAAGGGGAAAGAGAAAGTTTGAGTAACTGCATGCAGTAACTACATCGAAAGCTCCTCTCCCGATATGAAGCTCGAGGCACGTTACGTCTCAGTTACCTTCTCGCGCACCGCTGCTCGAAACTATTCTTCACTTTGTTCCGCACAGCCACGACGGATGTGCGGAACAGAGTGAAGAATAGATTCGGGCATCATCTGGACGCCATCATCCTGCCAGGCTTCAGTGTCATGGGACTGGACTCGGCGTCGGTCAGTTAAGACTTTTTTTTATTTTATTTCGTGTGTGTTTCTTCGCCCCGCTGAACTTTGTTTCTCGGGTGCGGTTCTGCTGAACTTTTTTTTATGTTTCGTTACTAACTGTTTGTGAGCATTGTTTACTTGTTGGGTTTATTTCTTCATGGCGTAGCGGCCTGACGGTGCTGTAGAGAGCGTGTTCGCACGCATTTGGTTGTGTCCCGTTTAGGGAATGCCCGGAGGAGTTGGTTTTTGTTCTTGCCGTGTGCGGCTGAGTTTTCCTGTCTTAATTAATTTTTTTTCCCTTTACGTGTCGTTGACTTCTTTGTCTGACCAGGCGTGGACCTATCGCCTTGCCACGGCTCGAACCTAAATCTTTTATTTTTTTACCGCAATTTTCGTTAAGATCGGAGTTGGGTAATTTTATTCTTATTTATTTATTTTTATTCCCTACCCTTCTCCGTGACAATCTCTCCGTGTGTTTCGGATCGTTTCTGTGTCATCACTTTTGTGTATTACGGAAGTGAAAGGATATTCCCTGGTGATCTGTGCGATGTGCGGTGAACAAACCCTAGCGTTTGGTTTCGGAAAGAATTGTATATAATAGATCAATGACGTGGTGACTTTTCATGTCTTAGTAATATGACAGCTAATAGCTAGTCATGCTAGTTTACAGTGAAACTTTTATCAATCGAAAAAATACAACGTCTGTGCCTCTTCGATATTGAAGGTCTACTAGGCCTGCTGATTTGATTAGATATGTTTCTCGTGGTTTCCCGCTCTTTTCAAAACATAAATAACTATTCAATACCACAAAATGCGTTTATAATTGATTACAAAACGCAGACAAAAATTCAAGAAAACTTTTTTACAATTCATAGAAGCGCACGTTTTTTTTTTTTTTGTCTGACTTAGGTCTTGCAAAACCAAGACGTCTTTTTCCGATATTGAGGCTTAAATATAGAACATACAAACAAAATATACACTTTCTCGACTTGCTTTTCGAGTAGACAACCATCATATCTACATTTTAACAAAAAATAAAAAAAATAAAAAATGGTTTTTTTGAGAAAATTGATTTTAAAATTGGTACTTTTTGGTTTTCGCATAACATTAACGTAAACGTCCCGCAAAGGCTATTTAATACAGCTAAATTATTTTATAATATCTATAAAGAGCGTGTTTTGGGCTCTCCATAGACATAAAAAATATTGATGTAACCCAAGTAGATCGCCAGTATTTAATTGTCAAAGTTTGTCAACAATTGACCGAGGGGGCGTTTTTGACATTTTTACAGAAAAAAAGCAAAACGCCTAAAATTATTTCATGGTATTAGAGCCTTTTACCTGTGCCCACAAAGTGCTTGAAAAAAGTTAATATAATGTGGACTGAAAATCCACGACGGGAGATCGAGCGAAACATCCGACCCACGACGTATGTGAAAAACACTGCTTTCCGCCGCGGCCTCTTTTAAAATTCGTAAGTCGAGAACAAAAAATCCTACGGACTTGCGGTTTGTGGCTACTGCGTTTTTAGAGACGACGCCATAACATATATTTTTTTCAGCGAAATTAAAAATTCGACCCTTTTTGCCTGCACGATTTGAGATGAAACCACCCATACATATATATATATATATATATATATACCGGGTGTTATTTTTTATTCGAAACAGATTTATTTAAAAAAAGCCGTGAAAGTTACACTTATGCTGCTTGTGGAGGTGAGTTATACGGCCAGGGGGACATATTATAGGGGGCTAATCGTAACGATCAGTTGGCTAATTAATTAAAATTCGCTAATTAACTTTTTAATTAATGAAAATAGACCTATGGTTCCAATTAGAAACTTGCTCAGCATCATCCAAAACCCCTAAATCAGTCATTTTCAGAAAGACTTTGAGCGCATGAAAAGCATAGTAGTGCACTAAAGTTACCACTCGTGGAGCAGGTGCAAGGCTGGGGCTAGATAAGAGACGGAAAAATCGCGCGGGCGCCTTATCTCAACCTCTAGCTTTGTACCTGCTCCACGAGCGGTAACTTCAGTGCACTACTACGCTTCTCACGCGCTCAAAGTCTTTCTGAAAATGACTGATTTAGGGGTTTTCGATGACGCTGAGCAAATTTCTAATTGGAACCATATGTCTATTTTCATTAATTAAAAAGTTAATTAACAAATTTTAATTAATTAGCCGACTGATCGTTACAATTAGCCCCTATAATATGTCCCCTAGCCGTATAACTGACCTCCACAAGCGCATAAGTGTAACTTTCACGGCTTTTTTTAAATAAATCTGTTTCGAAATAAAATAACACCCGGTATATATATATATAGATATAGATATAGATATGCAGGGTGACGGTAGAAAACGAACCAGGAGGATTTTATTCGACGTTTCGACCTGAGACAGGTCTTCGTCAGGAATAGGGTTACAAGAAAAATATGGTTCTATTTATACAGTTTTTAGAGGGGAGAGAGTTCGCATACAAAGAAAGTGCGTAGAGAGAACAGATAAGGGTACACCACCCAAGATCTCACACAAAAGGAGGGATGAACTCTAAGTCGGAAAAAACCGCACACAAAGATCGCAAAAAAAAAGGGGCGAGGACGAGAGTAGGTGACTAACCAAATAACACACTTAAAAAAAAAATTGGCACGGAGACAAAAAGCCGCCCTACTAAACCGCGCTGACCTCCTGGAGGACCGCCCACCTCAGTGCAACGCGCAGCGCACAAATTTATGTCTAACCTATAGTATGAATTTCCCCAACGTAAATAATATATTAAGGCGACATTACAACATTTTAGAACAAAGCGAACGCCTCAAACGTGCATTCCCATCAGCTCCCGGGGTAATTTACAGACGTTCACGCAACCTTAGAGACAGCCAAGTTAACTCCCGACTGAATTCGTCCCAACCAAATAACGGATGCCGACCGTGCATGAAAGCAGGATGCTTGGTCTGTAAACATATGCAAGAAACTAACACGGCCAATAGCACGCATTCCCAGTTCTCAATAAAAATCCGAGGGCAGCTTACATGTGACTCTTCAAATGTAATCTATCTGATACAGTGTGAGGTGTGCAAAAAACAATATATAGGACAGACCGAGACAGCGTTTAGGCTACGTTTTAACAATCACAGATCACACGCAAAATACCTGCCGAGCCTGCCAATTTCAAAACATCTCACCCTCAAGAACCACACATTCGATAAATTATCTGTTACACTTTTAGAGTCTGGATTCAAATCAAATCGGGAACGCGAACAACGCGAGTCATATCTTATATACCGATTTAACACAATAAAGGAAGGAATAAATAGAAGCCCAGGAACACTTGCATCGATTGAGGCGCTATCGAATAAATAGTATGATAACGACCATAAATAATAAACCATTTGGACCTAAAATTGTGTGGTACTGAGTTTGGAGCTAGAACTGGACAGTGCGTTTTCGTTCCTTTGTTGTGTTGTTTAGTTAATTCCCGTACATCCTGTATTTCCTACAACTTTTGATGTGTCATCTATGTATTCGGCGACCTCCGTGTGCGCTGCCTTAGATTTCGTCCCTTACTTTGTGTTCTCCGTGCCAATTTTTTTTTTTTTAAGTGTGTTATTTGGTTAGTCACCTACTCTCGTCCTCGCCCTTTTTTTGCGATCTTTGTGTGCGGTTTCTTCCGACTTAGAGTTCATCCCTCCTTTTGTGTGAGATCTTGGGTGGTGTACCCTTATCTGTTCTCTCTACGCACTTTCTTTGTATGCGAACTCTCTCCCCTCTAAAAACTGTATAAATAGAACCATATTTTTCTTGTAACCCTATTCCTGACGAAGACCTGTCTCAGGTCGAAACGTCGAATAAAATCCTCCTGGTTCGTTTTCTACCGTCACCCTGCATATCTGTCTTCTACGCCTTCGGCCCCCAAGCCAACATGCCTCTATATATATATATATATATATGCTCGGG
The DNA here is from genome assembly GCA_037355805.1 of Ixodes ricinus. NCBI lineage: Eukaryota > Metazoa > Arthropoda > Arachnida > Ixodida > Ixodidae > Ixodes > Ixodes ricinus. Next base: position 41,206 of record JAZHYW010018107.1, read on the forward strand.
CTGAGAGCGGTGGAAGGAACGAGGAAACGTCCAAAAGGTTTACGATTGTTTGTTTGTTTATCTTCTCGTGCCGAGACCCTTTTTCGAACCGAGTGGCAGCCGCCGGCATTGCCAGGCATCTCAGCATGACAAGAGAAAAAGCCATGAAGGAGGATGCCTCGTCTTCGAACAGTGCCAACGCCCTTGGCCGCCGATGACGGAGCCGCCCTCGTCCAACAGACAGCGGATGACATTTCTGTCTCCTTCGCCTCAACCTTGGGAGCTTCCCTGCTTCCAATCGTCGATGCCAAGGCTGGTCTCGCCCCACACGGCCAGCAGTCTCAGCAGTCCCTGTCGCAGAACTCTGAACGCGAGCTATTCGAACGTCAGCACGATGAGCTCGAACATCCACAGACGCGCCAAGAAATCACATCCAGCATCTTTGGAGCCCTCCCCTCCTTCCGCCGGAGGTATGGCTTCTACGGGAATCATTTCCACCAGGACCACCAACGCGATCCGACTACCTCCGGTGGAGCACACCCCCCCCCCCATTCCCGGAGCAAGAGTCCGTCAGGCCACGACATTCTGCGTGACCTCGCCCAGAACACCATGAAGTTTGTCCACGAGATATGTCCACGAGATCCGGCATCTTTACCCGTATCGGTTCTACTGGGGTATGCCATGCTCCCCGAACACCAGCTCCTTATTTTCGATAGACTGGAACTCTACCACGTCGTCGCGAGAGGGAACCGGAGGGCGGCTATCCTATCCCAGACGTCCAGGCTCGAGTCCGAGGTTTGCAGAAAGCTCCCGGACCAGCTACTCAACCAGCCTTGACGCGGACGCCGCACGTCTCGTGCTCCCGCGAACACCAGCTACCGCACAGGCACCAAGTCCAGAGGCCCTTTAATGCTAAGTGAGTCCGGCAGCTACCTCTTGGCCACAGCCATTGCCAGGGAATTGCGTGCGCGTGGACTCTGGGCTTGGTCTCACATAGACAACTCTTATCCCATCCCGACCCAGACAAGTCAACGTCTACGGTGCGCCTCCTCGTGGAGGACTTGCTGAGGTCGGCATTTCGCTTAAACCTAAGCGACACGAGCAGAGCCCCGTGTAGCACGGGTTTTCTCAGGTTCAGGCTCGGCACAGCCGATGACACCATTTCGCACACGCTAGAACGGCTCCGAGCCATTCCTCGTGTCCTTCGCTCGCTGGAGCGCCCGCTTCCCCTCAAGGGGCTCCAGGGGGCGGCGGGCTACTTGGCATTTTACTTTTCTCTCTATGGCTCTGGGTTTTTTTCTTATACCTCCCCTGTTTGACAAAGTTTCAGACCAAATTCCTCTTTCACTCAACTGGCTTCCCTTTCTTCTGCGTGTTTGGCCGACTTTGCCGCTCTGCCAACCGCTATCCCTTTTCCCCGCTACCCAACACCAAGGGGCGATGATTGCGCAGGCAATCATCGCCCCTTTGCCGAGGCCAATATACCTCCGGGAAGGACTCGCCATGTTGTGGTGCGCGAGTATTGCCGGGAAAGGGACTCTTCCACACACGGAGAACAGAGCTTTGGCTATCGCGCTGCGCCGGCTGCCATTGACAAGCTTTGTCTTGGGCTATTGCCATTGCCATTTTTCTTTAGTTGTTGATTGTTTCACATTTATTGAAAAACCTCGGAAAACCCTTCGGACGTTTCCTCGATCCTTCCGCCGCCCTCAGCACGAGAAGGAAAAGACGTCTCGCGCCGAGTGCGCGAGGACTCGATGGCCCGCCGGTTCGTCATCGCGTGTCAAGCGCGCAACGGCAGGTCGGCGGGACACATGACCGACGGTACCCATTTTATTGACATATCTTTATTAAGAAAGAGAAGAGAGACGGCCCTGGCAATAGCCCAAGGCAAAGCTCGTCCATGGCCGCGGTGCAGCGCTAGAGCCAAACCTGTGTTGTCCGTGTGTAGAAGAGTCCATTTCACGCCAATGCACGTGCACCAGAACACGGCGAGTCCTTCCCAGAGGTATATTGGCCTGTGTAGAGGGGCTATGATTGCCTGCGCACAGTCCCCTACAAGTACTTCAAAACCGACTCCGGAGGCATCTGCCCATGCGCTGTCGGGTAGCGGGGGAACGTGGAGCGGTGGGCAGTGCGGCAAGGTCGATCAAACACGTAGAAGAAAGGGAAGTCATTTGGGTGAAATAGGAATTTGGTTTGAAACTGTGTCAAGCAGGTGGACGAAGAAGAAAAATCAGAACCATGAAGAGAAGTGTAAAATGCCAAGTAGCCCGCGGCCCGTATAATAAATATAATATAATATAAGCACACCCGACCTGACATTGGAGGGTCCAGAGTTCAAAACCTAGCTCCGCCGTTTATTTTGTCTTTCAGCGGTTTCGTAAAACATTGATTCATTCGAGAAGTACTGCTCATTCATCTGCATAGTTTCGAATCTCTCTCTCTCTCTCTCTCTCTCTCCCTCATCTCTCTCTCTCTCTCTCTCTCTCTCTATATATATATATATATATATATATATATATATATATATATATATAGATAAGGTGCGTCCGCACTTTCTTTTAATTTTTTGCGTCCGTACCTTTTATTTTTTCTTATATATAAATGCACCATTCTTCTAGCGTCACAGAATCGGCCAGCGAGAGACGTGCGCTTCGATAACCATAGGAAATTGCTTTCAAATAGCAAATATAACGTAGGTGTAACATGGCACAACAACGAAGACTAGTGAAAGGAACGAACAACACATAACATATTTTTACTGCTTTCTGTGTTGTTACTGTGTTGTTCGTTCCTCTCCTTAGTCTTCCTTGTTTTGGGGAATAGCATTTACATTATGTTTGACTTTCACCAAATAGCCCAGCACTCAATTTTATTACTTTATTCCACTTAGCAGTATTTTACCAGAGGATGGCTATAGTTCTGCTCCTTCCTTCAATGTGGGCGAAGACTCGTCGGCATGTATTAGGCTGAAAAAAACTATAGCGTCGATAAGGTGCGAATGGTTCTTCCAGTACCCAGTGGGAACTTCCTTAAGGTTGTTTACAAACGCTGCCGAACAACGAACTAGGGATGTTTATTTTCATTTTTATTATATAGAATGCGATGATCCCCGAGTAGCGGAAGTAACATTTATGCTCGGGTATCCAACTGTATAATGTAAGTACATGTAGTGAAAAAACGTTGGAGCTAGAAACGTGTGCAACTGTTTTGACCAATTAGAAATATTAAGACGTTTCTAAGTTCCTTGAATTTAATGTTGTTGGCTATCTGGGACTACTTTAAACCGTTTATTATAAAACGGCTGTGTACCATTTCAATTAAACAACTTATTGGAAAAACCGAGATAAACCGGTTTTTAGGAACGTGTAACCGGTAACCGAAACCGTAAAAATTAAAACCGTAAAAAACCGAAACGAAACCGTTATCAACAGGAAGCGGTAACCGTAACCGTAACCGAAACGTTATATTTTTCGGTTTGAGTCCCTGATCTTTACTCCGCCGCATCTCAATTTGTCTTTCTAAAAATGAACTAAACAAATTTCACACATGGCAGGGCAGGCGCCACACACGAATCAATGCAAATACTATGCATTTGTGCAAATACCTCAAAACCAAAAGAGAAGGTTATACTAAATATTAAAAGAATGAAAGACGCCTACAATTTTCTGTAATCCTGAATTAGAGCGCAGCTCATGAGGAGGAGAATGGGAAGATATGTCTCTATTTTCCCTCCGTACCATTCCCTCCTACTCTCCTAATCCCCTCCAACTTATCGGGAAATTATCTTTAAAGTTTCCCGCTAAAATAAGCGAAACCTTTTCCGATAAATTTAGCGGCGAAATATTCCGGACACATTTAGCAGTAAATTTACTAACATTTTCTCGCTATATTGAGGAGGAATTTTAGCGAAAATATCCCTCATAAATTTAACGCAGAAATTTTTCCGCTAAATAAAGCGAAGGATTTTCGCGAAAATGTTTCTGCTAAATTTAGCGGGGAAACTGAATTTGTATTGGCTACATGTGACCTCAGTTTCACCCGATAACGTTTGCGTAAAATGTTCCGCTCAATTTTTTTGCTAAATTTAGTGTTACGTCCTCCCGTATCGCCACAAGTGACTTCAGGATGGTAAAGTTTTCCTGGAAATTTTTGCGGGAACATTTTTCACTAAATTTGCCTGAAAATGTGTACGCTAAATTTAGCGGAAAAATTTTCCCACTAAAATTATCGGAAAACTTTCCCGACAAATTTATCAAAACCTTTCCCGCAATATTTGCCCAGAATATATCATCCTTTCGACGTCACACGTGACGTCACGTGTAGCGAAATTACAGGAAACGTTCCATGATGCAACGCACGGTTATGCCGACACCGACGTTGACGCCGACGACGACGCCGAAGCCGCTCAACCCGGAAACTGGCGCCTAAGAGCTGCGCTGTAAAAGATAATAGTTTATTGACGCTCCTCGCACTCATCGTGTACGAGCTTCCTATTGCTTTTAATACAATTCCTTACTGAACTAAAAAGGGCCGTGTGCGGAAATCAATAAAAGAGTTCCTCAACTCTGCGAATGTGGTTGCCTTTACTGCCCCTAATAACATCCCCGTTATACAAAAAAAAAAAAAATCAGTCCAATCGAAAGGGAGAGGAACGAGTGTAAAATTAAGCACAGGGACAAGCAGCTCCGTGCAAAACCTGCTTTATGTATGCCATTCTACTTTCCTGTGGGCGCTCCCACCTGGTCCAAACGGGGCGCTGTGTGAATGCCCACGCGAGAGAGCACCCAGCCTTTTTAAAGCAGTCATCCCCAGGGCATTTAGCCGTCCACTTCAACCGATATTCGCACACTCAACTTTCTCCTGCCTTTAATAATCTAAAGCGACAACGGAAAAAAAAATAAGCAGGGAAATCTATGAAGCTTATGCTACCTAAACAAAGGGCTGATTGATAAATAACTTTTATACTTTGAGCAAAAGTGGGCATCCTGGAAACGGCATGCTTGTATTTCTGTTCGTGGTATTGAAGTCAGTGTTTATCCAATAAAATTTCTTTTTCGAGTGCATTTTTTTGTCGTCAATCCTTATTCTGTCCCTGCTTTTTGACACTTTGAAGAATAGTAACTGCAACATGGCAACATTGACCAACGAAACCGAACATCAGCAAAATATATTTGATTACCAGTTCGGAGGTATATCATCTTATAACTTTCGACATGCGTAATTTAATATGTTATTCTTCGAATTACTCTAACTCGAGCAGAATTCCACTCAGTCTTTACACGCAACCTAATCGTGACAATATAGGCAAAGTAGATGAAACGCAGGGCGTGAGAAGTTGCTGGAATCTCATCATAGCTGTGTAACCAGTAGCAATAAATAATTAAAAACATCGAATAACAAATCACAGAGCAAAATGCGTGATCATTAAAGGATTTCTTAATCCAGTCAGCGGGTGTAGTATAGTGCTTGGAACGCGACTTTAGCTGGTGTGTTTAGCGTCCTATTGTCGGTCTTTCGTCGAAAAGGACTGAAATTGCAACAAATATTCTCCACAAAAATAGGAGTGTCATGCTACCGGATGTCGTGATCAAGGCGATTGGTTGTAGAAGTGCCGGCGAAAAGCACGAGTAAAAGCGTCTGTCTTTGTAGTCGCTGCGTTCGAACTCCTGGCTGCCGAAGCTTTGGTGGACTCTAAAGCTGGAGAGGGACACGCAGCAGAACAACTGTCTGCCGCGTCCACCAGCGCTGCTGGGACACCGCGAGGGTCGCGGCAGCCGGCAGCAAGACAGTTTTGTGACACCATCAGGCAGGAAACCTAAGTACCACTTGTTTGAACTCGGTTTAAAAAAAAAAAAACAGTCGGAGACGTGTTTTAGGCAACGTAGCTATACAAACTTCTACTCACTGAAGAAGTTGAAGTCTGTACTCAGACTCACTCCCTCGTCAGATTTAAAAAAAAACAAAAACCACTAGAGACACGTGATTTAGACTGACTGCGGGTAAAATAAGTAACAGAACAAAATATCTTCCTTCAAGATAATATTGTGCATTTTGAAGATTGTTGTTTGTTCGCTAGGAAAATATATTAACATCCGAATGCACAGTAGAGTTCTGAATGAACGCTGTTCTCATGTTCTAGAGCAATACAGCCACACCCTGAATTTGTGCAAGATGACGTCCAATGCGGGCACGACGAAAATTTGATATCGCTTGAAGCAGGCGCAGGTCTTTCCGGCTTTTGGTGCATCTTGACCCGCTGAAATTGAGGCGTGAGCTTTAGTGGAGCGAAAGCTCGCGCTACAGAAACCAGTGACGTCCTCCGGTCGTCAATACCGCAGCGCGATGCACGTGAAAAACCGCAGGCTAGAAGTAATACTGCGCCTGTTTAATTTCGTACATACAGAATGACCGCGGGCGCTATTGAGAATTAAATATTTTTTATAATTATACCCAGCAGCTGAGAGCAATAAAACTATTTACAAGGGTGTCATCAGATGGTATATCCATTAGTTGAAAGAATCAGGACTCGAGCTCTTCTACATCTCAAGCAAAAAGAAAAAAAAAATTTTTTTTTTTAAGAAACCTTAAATACTTTTTTTGGACATTGTGAAATTATGACGATTGAACAGTGAGTAGAATGAAATGGAAATTAGAATTTCTCGCATATTATTCGCTTCATTGTGCCAAAATACAAGCCACAGTGGCCCAAAATATTATTTGGTGTTTACCTGCAGATATAGAAAAAAATCGTGAAATTATTTTACACGTTCCCCGTAATACTTCCGGAGCTGATATCATGCGCATATTTAAAGACCAACTTCGCGAGCGCAGAGCAAAGATAATCAGCAATTTAAATGTATAAAATTAAAGCATTCAAAGATGGACAGCACAGAAACAACTATTCCCATTGTTCTCCGTCAGTGCATCTCTTTCGTTTAGTTGTCGTCAAAACTTGATCGCATAAGGAAATTCCACTTACCCAAACATAATACTTGTGTTCTTTGCCACGGTGGAGCGAAATTGACGACTGAAGTTAGCATACAATTACTAATGTCAGAGAAAAGAAACGTGCGGAGCAGTAACGCGGCTTACTTGAACCAAAGCGGGGAAAACCCGAATCGACCTGTTGGAAAACGTAGAGCCGCCACGACGGCAGGATGTTTTGAGAATCCCGGTACAGATCCAGGCGCATTCTCGTCGAGCCTCCGCGACTTCGCGTGAGTCGCGGCAACAGCTACCGCCAGCAGGAGGCCGTCTGCAGCCATCCGCCAGAACGCCGTACGTCGTTGGCGGCTTACCGTATATGTGGCAGCGTAAACGCATCGCCACAGGTGAATATATTCCCCTATGTAAATATGGTATTCGTCGTAACTTACCGCTTCACGTCATGCTGTGTCACCGACTACGCTTATTTTGCACCGCAACCGTGGCAGAGTTCAACTAGGTTCGATAACGCGTTGGTGTAGCGGACGAGGGAGCCGCTACAAAGGAGAGGGAGTGAGAAAGGTGCACCCTCGCAAGCACAGCCTCTCCCCCCATTTTCTGTGCGCTGGTTCAAGCTAGGCTGCTCGATCGTTGTTGCCTTGGTAACCTACGCTTGCTCGCGTGTGTCACGTGGTAGCAGGAAAGAAAGAGCGATGGGTGGGGTGTGCCCAGTATTCCCAATATTCGTCGCGTTGCGATCGCGTACTATGGGCATTTTTTGCAAAGGGTCTGTTGCGATCCACGTAGCTCTGAAGGCCTCAAGGCTCAAGAGCTGTGCCACTCAAGGTGTACCCTCCTCAACCAAAGGACTCCCTGGGCACCCTTAGACTCTCCCCTACTCTCCTCCGCTTCAGTCTGTCGCAACTTTTTTTTATTCTCGCGGCGGCTTGTTCCATTTAGAGAGTGTTTTTACTTTTTAATCATTACTTCATCTAGCTAACCTGAGTAGAAATCGCTAAGGTTGAAGCCTTTTAGTAATAGCACGTATTAAAATTACCCTTCCTGTAATAAAGCATATATTTGCCTGAGTACGCCGCTCTTTCTACCACCCAAATAACAAGAGAGGAAAGAAGACAAAGCGCCGGGCGTGAAAAAAGTAGGAGACAAAGAAATCCGGGGATGTACATTGTTTACAGATTTAAGTTCTTTAAAAAATCCACGAGTCCAAAGTTCATGCGCATGGAGAGTACTTTTCTTGCTACGTGAAGGTAGGAATGTACGCGTGCTGTGCTATGGAGATCGCATAGCTGGGCTGTATATTTATAATCATTAGAGCGAGGTGTTTGTTACATAAAGAATGCAATTAAACGGACGGACAAAGAGTGATTTGACTCTGAACATGTACATATGTTATTGCGCAGGCGTTGGCGTCGACAACAGACGCAGATGACAGAATGGTGAGAGAGGGTGAGCATTGTAATGGAGAGGAGACAGGGCCGAGGGGCGGCAGGAGAAAGCGAAGAAGTGATTAGCTCAGTATGATTAGGGTTTAAGATAGACGTGCTCTAAACACCAAAGCGACGCTGCTTTGTCAGCGAACAAGGGCCTGCGGGGCTCTCGTCAAGGCCATCAATACGGTGCCTGTCTTTCCAAAACAGTAATCGAAGGTGACGAAATGTTGTGGGGACCCTATGACAAGGCGTATGCCTCAAATATCTCGCGACCGTAAGCAGGTATTCACATGATCAGCACAACTTCCCATGGGGGACAACGGAATGCCGGGACTCAATGTTCCCTTTTCTAAATTCTCTGTTGAGCAAGCGTACCCCTATAAAAATGGTTCTCGCCATTTGAAGTGCGTATTATTGCCAAATGGCAATCGGTGTTGATCAACTGGCGATGGATGGTAATCGTCGTTCCGGGCCGTGATCATGGTTGACCTTCGTAGCTTTTTCGCCACCGTCAACTTTTCGCTAGATTTACAGAACATCGCCACTGTATCAATATCCTGGTGCCTTTCTACTATCAATCGGATATTGGAGAAGATAAAAAGGACTATAAATTTCACAGCCTTTTGATTGATTCCAATTGCCAATCGACATCAGTGTGGCACCAGAATAGCAATACACTGGCGATGGCCAACAGAATAAAAAAGTTGACGGTGGCGAAAAAGCTACCAAAGGAGGATTGGATGATTGGATGACGTCTAAACGACGGTTGCCATCAATGGCTGGCGGCCGTGGATGGTAATCGTCGTTTAGACGTAATTTGATCGTCCTTTGTAGCCATTTTGCCACGAGTCAATGTTTCGTCGACTTTCAGCTGGCCAGCCGAAAAACTGTGAAAAGAATAGCACCCATGACACTTACCATTGGCCCCGGCAGTTCCCTTTACGTGCAGGTGGAATTTCAGGGCCTGATACACATAGTGTTTGCTTGCAATATGGGATGAAAACAAAGATTGAAGAACAATTTAAAGAACCAAAATGTATTTATCCCAATGTCCATTAAAATGCCAGGCTTTTTTTTCAAAAGACTAGTTCATTACACCCAAACGTAAACGATGAATGAAAAAATGGCCTTCCCTTGCTTCCTTACATGTCTGTAAGGTGCGAGCTGAAAAGGAGAAAAATATTCTAATTTAAATGGGCATATAACCAGCACACATTTTCTTGTGTAGCACATTCGATAATATGCACAGAAGAACCTTGCTTATATTCTTCCTCGGCTGTTATGTTCCCTAACACCGGTCCTGTCGAACCTCCATAAGTATTGATTGTTTGAACTACAGGCTTTCTGCACTGCCTTGCCGGTTCTTATGCCCGAAAACTGCCACTCAAGGTGGCTTGTGACTACTAGCGACGCACGGCTTCTATGTTCCTTTTGCTTTACTCCCTTTTGTTCACCTCCTTGACTATCTGTATTCTGCTTCTTATTTGTTCCTGTAAGACACCGTAAGAGCGTAATGGGGCTCTCACGACACCTTTCTTTTTTCTACTCCTCTATTCTTTCATGTTTAAGCTAATGCTGATTCCATCAAGCTCCACTGCTTTTGATCTGGCTTGCAAGGTGCAGTGGTTTGTATGAGGAGGGAGGTGTGGTTTAGCTCGATGGGCTCAGAACTTTTGCATACTTATGTTTCAATATTTCTTAACTGCAACTATAGACAAACATGTGGTTCTGCGGTGGCGCGGCTGTGGGCACAGCGCATGCACAGGCATGTCTGCTGACTCTAATCTGGTTTCTGCGCACGCAGTGCTACATAACTGCTGTGGGCAAATGTAAGCTTGTTTGGCTACAGTTCCAACCACAATTTTAAGAAGTGTTTGAGAGAAAATTGTCGACCTACAAAATAAGGGAGGCAATTTTTTTACAGCCATGAAAGCTAAGGTGAAATACACAGATAATATAGCTTCCTGAAACATCTATAGCCTATCCCTAGGGCATTATCAGTTGTTACATTTTCTCTCATGTCATGATCCTTTATTGTGACCACCTAAAAACGCACCAGCAGTGTTCTAGTGTATTTCCCAAAATGTTTGAGTGTGCAATTGCTTTAACTTCCACAACATATGTTGTGTTGTGGAGCTGACAAACATAGGTAGTCAAAATGTGAACTCCACAATAACGCATTAAGAATGAATACATTAGTAATCTTTGGAAAAAGGATACAAAGGACAAACACAAATCTTCTTTGTCCCACTTGACTCCATCTCCAGGGATTAATATTGTCATTCTTGTCTTCAAAAAAAATGTCTACTTCTGCCTTTCAGAGAACAGGCAGCTTACCTGATAGAGCATAGTGTCCCCAGGACAGGAATCATTAGAGAGCTGGCCTTGACTTGCTTCTCCACATTGCCATACTCTGTGAAGGTGCGGAGCTGAAAGAGCAGAAAGTAGACATTTTTTGAGACAAGAATGACAATATTAATCCTGGAGAATGGAGTCAAGTGGGACAAAGAAAGATTTGTGTTTGTCCTTTGTATCCTTTTTCCAAGATTATTGTATTCATTCTTAATGCGATTATTGTGGGTTCTGATTTTGACTACCTTGTCAAATTCCATGTTGTGGAAGTTAAAGCAATTGAACTGCTCAAACATTTTGGGAAATACTGCTAAGAACCTTGGTGCACGATTTTGATGGTCTAATAAGGATCATGACATGAGAAAAATGTAACAACTGACAATGCCCTTAAGACTAACTATAGATGTTTCCGAAATGTATTATCTGTGTATTTCACCTTGTAACTGGCAAAAAAATTGCCTCATTTTGTAGGTCGACAATTTTATAGCACTCTTAAAATTATGATTATTCTTTCAAACAAGCTGCCACAGCAATGCCTCAGTGAGCAGAGACATGCCTGTGCATTGCGCGCTACACACATAAAAAAGTTTCCATGTTTGTCTATAGTTACAGTTAAAAATATTGAAACATAAGCCTTCAGCTAAACCACACCTCCCTCATAGATACCTTGCAAACCAGATCAAAGCAGTAAAACTGATGGAATCAGCATTGCTTAAACATGAGAATGGAGAATTAAGAAAAAAAGAAGGTGTCGTGAGGCTACATTAGCTGCGGTGTCTTGTAAGGAACAAATGGAAACTAAATTCCCTGATAAGGAAAACAAAAGGAGTAAAAACAAAAAGAACATAGAAACGTGGTAGTAGTCACAAACCACCTTGAGTGGCAGTTTTCAGTGGTTCAGCAAGGCAGCCACAATCAATAAACTATGGAGGTTCGGCAAGAGACGCAGCAACCAGCGGAGAAGAATATAAGCAAGGTGTGCATATTATCGAATGTGCTACAGAAAACGATTTTGGTCTCTCTTATTTAGAATAGAATATTTTCCTTTTCAGCTCGCACCTTACAGACATGTAAAGAAACGGGGGAAAACCATTTTCATTCATCATTTACATTTGGATAATGAACTAGTCTTTTTGAAAAAAAAAGCATGTCGATGACATTAGAGATAAATACATTTTAATTCTTTAAATTGTTCTTCAATCTTTGTTTTCATCCCCTGTACAAGCAAAGTACCCTATGTGTATCAGGCCTAAAGTACCTGCACGTAAAGTACCCGAAATATCAATAAGGTCATAGATGCTATTCTTTTCACAATTTTCGGCTGGCTGTAGAAAGTCGGCAAAACATTGACTTTAATAACAAAATAACTACAAAGGATGATCAAATTACGTCTAAACGACGATTGCCATCTACGGCCGCCAATGATAACGGGCATCATCAATCATCAATCCTCACTTTGTAACTTTTTCGTCACCGTCAACTTTTTTTATTCTGTGGCCATCGCCAGTGTTGTATTCGCAATTGCCACATAATCGGTGGCAATTGGAATCAATCAAAAGACTGTATTATAATCCTTTTATCTTCTCAATATCCGATGATATGGGTATAGGCACCAGGATATTGATACAGTGGCGATGTTCTGTGAAGCCACGAAAGTTGACGGAAAATTGTGCAAAAATTACGAAGGTAACCAGACAGACGACGATTACAAATCTGCCAGTGATATCAACGCCGATTGCCATTTGGCGCAATAATACATACTTCAAATGGCGAAAATTTGCCTAAGAATTTACGCTTGCTCAACAGAGAATTTAAACATTGAATCCCGATTGGCAATGAAGTTGTGCTGATCATGTGAATGCCGCTTGCAATCGCAGGTGGGCATACGCCTTGTCTAGAATTCTACAACGACTCGTCACCTTCACTGAACAGGCTTCCTGATGGCCTTGACACGAGCCGAAAGCAGCTTCCTTTAGTGTTTAGAGACGTCTATCTTAAACCTAATCTTGCTGAGCTAATCCTTCTTCGCTTTCTCCCCTGCCCTCATTTGTCTTCATTACAGTAATACCCTCTCTCATTCTTATCTGCGTATTTATCATTATATGTTCAGTCAAATCACTCTTTAATCCGTCCGTAATGTATTCTTTATGTAACAAACTACCGCTCAATATTCTCAAATATACAGCCCAGCTTGCGATCTCAATAGCACAGCACGCGTACGTACTCACGCCGAAGCTTAGAAAGTACTCTCCATGCGCATGAACTTTGACTCATGAATTTTAGAGCAAATCTGTAAACAACGCATCCTGGAATTCTTGTCTCCTACTACGCCCGGCACAATGCTCCTCTCTTGTTATTTAATTGTTAAATAAAGCGCATTACCTATTGTAAATATATGTTTATTACAGGAAAGTAATACAATACGTGCTATTACTAAAAGGCTTCACTATATGTCAAATTAGCTAGATAGTAATGATTAAAAGTAAAACTATATAAATAGACAAATCTTCTGAAATATAAAAAAAGTTGGGAGGCTAGAATGGAGGAGAATTAGGAGGCAGAATTGCTTGAGAACTGCTTGGGAGGTTGAGGAGGGTACAGTGGCACAGCTCAGACCTTGAGACACTTCAAGCTACGTGGATCACCAATGGGTACTTGCAAAAACATGAAATACGATATAGCCCTGCAGCTGAAATGTGGAATACTAGACACCCCACCCATCGCCTTCCTGCTACCTGTGACACTTTAAGCGTAGGCTTGGCAATCGAGCAACCTAGCTGGGCTCCCCTTTACAAATGGGGAGAGCTAGCTGCGGGGGGTGCACGCTCTCACCCTCTCACTTTGGCAACCCTCGTCACTACACCAACGCGTATCAGCAGTTGAACTCTGCCACGGTATAATTCTAAAATAGAGGTGTAACACAGCATGATGAGATTACGACGAGAATACCGGGGAGATATATTCACCTGTGGCAATCATTCTACTACCCATATACAGTAAATAACGACATGCAACATTCAACGAATGAGCGAAAACGCCACTAACAGCAGCCTTACTGCGACTCACGCGAAAGTCGCGAAACTCGGCGAGAATGCACTGGAGGATTCATTCAAACATCTTGTAACGAAAGTCGATTCGGAGTTTTCCCCGCTTTAATTCAAAGTAAACTACGTTATTTCTCCGCCGTTTCTTTTCTCTGACATTGTAATTGTATGCTAGCTTCAGTCGTCAATTCCTTCCCGCCTGGCAAAAGAACACAAGTAATATGACCGAGGTAAGTGGGAGACACGAAGACCACAGCTAAACGAGAACAATACAGGAGAACAAAGGAGTAATTGTTTCTGTGCCGTCAATGTTGCGAATAGCAATTTCATGCATTTAAACATTGATTATCTTTGCTCAGCGATCTTAAATATGCACGATATCAGCTCCGAAAATATTACGAAGAGCATGTAAATAAAATTTAATTTCTTTAGAGCCACTTATGTTTTGGCACAATAAAGAAAATAATACGCAAAAATTTTATTTCCATTTTATTCCGCTCATTTGTTGTCATTCTACAATATCAAAGTATTTTGGGATTTCTGAAAAAAATTTTTTCTCTTTTTGCTTTGAGTGTAAGAGGATCTCGAGTCCTTATTCTTTCAACTAATGGATGCATACAATCTGAAGATATTTGGAGATAATTTTGTACTCTCAACTCCCTCAGTATATTTATAGAAATTATTTATTTCTAACATCCGCAGGCACATTCTGTATGTAGAACATTGCTTAGGCAGATACCACTTCTGCTTGCGGTCTTTCAAGGTAAAATCGAGCTGCAATAGACACCGGAAGATACGTCGCAGCACTCAAACCACTTCACGCAACAATTTTCAAAATTGAAAAATTTTGCGTGCACTGCAAGTATCAACACTATATTTTAGCATTAGACGATATCTGCAAACTCAAGATATTAATATTGGTCTAAAAATGAAGACAGCCATTCATTAGGAATATACCATGCATTCAGATGTTAATATAACTCACAGTAACAAACAACGCTCCTCAGAAATCATGATAGTCTCTTGAGAAGACATTTTCTTCAGTTACTGAAAGCAGTCGAGTCTCTTCCGTAATCCTCTAACGCTTCAATGAGTGGATTTGCATATGCTTATTGCCTCAGTTGTTTTTCTAACCAGAACTTCAAGTGAGTGTTTGGAACTTCCGCTAATGGTGTGACAAAGCTGTCATGCTGTCGTGCAGCCGCGACCGCGCGGCGTCCCAGCAGCGGTGATGGACGCGGCAGAACGGCTGTTCTGCTGCGTGTCCCTCTCAGCTCTGCGCTCCACCAGCTGCGGCAGCCGGAGTTCGAACGCATGGCGACTAGCAGCAACTGGTCGCTTTTCGCTCGGTGGCTCTCCGCCGACGTTTCATACGACCAACCGCGCTTGATCGCGACATACGGTAGCGTTGCTCAAGCTGCGGCAGATTGGCATTTGTGTGGTTTCCGTCTCTTTCGATGAAAGAGCGAAATGAGGGCACTTCGACACACCAGCCAAAGCCGCGTTCCAAGCGCAATACTACACCCACTGACTGGTTAGAGAAATCCTTTTTGATCGCACGTTTTGCTCTGATCTGTTATTTGATGTTTTTTATTTATTTGTTGCTACTGGTTACACAGCTTTGATGAGCTTTCAGCAACTCTTCAAGCCGCGCGTTTCATATAGTCTGCCTATATTGTCACAGTTAGGTTTGCCGTATGCGTATGAGTGGAATTCTGCTCAGGGTTAAATGAACAACAATAAATAATAAATTATTTGCTATGCTGATTTTTCGGTTCGTCAATATACCATGTTGTTACTATTCTTCAAATATCCTTTAGGTAAAATAGGGATTAACGACAAAAAAAAACATTCGAAAAAGAAAATTTTTATTGGGTCGCAAAACTGATATAATACAGAGCGCGTTTCAATGCCACTCTTACTCAAAATATAAAAGTTGACTATTAATCAACCCTTCGTTAGGTAACACAACTATAAATCTCCCTGCTGATTTTTTTTGCGTTAGTCTCTTAGATTTTAGAGTGGGGAGAAAGTTGAGTCTGCAATATCGGTACAGTGGACTGCTAACTACCCCTTAGAAGATGACTGCTAAAGAAACCCAGAGGACACCCCGTTTGGCTTAGTGAAATTTTCTGGAAAATAGAATGTCATACAAAAAACGGAACATGGAGCTGCTATCCTGTGCTCATTTTATACCCCTGTCAGACGGGTCACCCGAATATGTCATTTACGCTAAAGGCCTTTTAGGATTTTCAAATGACATTTAAGAGTCGTGTCGTGCAATCAGACGGGCAACTCAAATGATCATCTTAGGTAGATGTCTATCACGATAGCGAGTACTGTTGTTAAACCCGGCCAAACTAGTGTTCATTTTATTGTTTACTAAGTAAATAAAATTTGTAATGAATTCTTAGAGCATAGAATCGAAACACGGTGATGAAAACTAAGGACACGTTTGGACGGTGACATAGGTGTTTTGCGGCAACTATGACACGACGTCAGCAATCCCAAGTAATCCGTGTAGCCGTAGCCGTTCCGCCGCTTCGTGGCTCTGAATCTGCTTTCGGAACTCCGTGCATCTTGCTCGCCGTTGTTCCTCGCGCTCTTTCGTTCTTCGCCGGATTCCTTACGTTGACGTTGATGATTCAAGCGAAGACCGTATTCAACGTGGAGCCTGCCCGGCGGCGATGGATCAGATACCGGAACGAGTCGGATCGCATTCCTGACGCACAACTGAGACCGCAGTATATTAAACAATGATATACCAGCAAAGGTGTGCGTTATAAGCATTTGTTTCTAAAAGAATTGCTGCAACGATTTTCGGCTGTATTTATTTACAATGTTTTATTTCAATTCGCGGAACGCGCCGCGTGGACTACACGGTAACTGAGCG
>JAZHYW010018108.1:0-15359 GCA_037355805.1 Ixodes ricinus
CGTGAAAGCGAAAACGGTTTACTAAAACTCTCTATTATATGTCTCACTTGAGAGGGTTTGCACCATACCTCATTAAGATCACCTGGCCTTCTACACAGCAACATTTGTAGGCGTGGCCTTTTCATGCGATAGCGTTATCTAGCTACTTCACTCGCTTTTGGCGATACGTTCTCTGGCATCGAATGCGCCGTGCGCAGCGCGGCGCGCGCAAGCGCCGCGCGTATAGGAGGCGCAGCGGCCGCGCCTATGCTCTGCGCGAATTCGGAGGCGCTGCGCGGCGGCGAGGTGCCTCCGCCTACGCAGGACGTCCGCATACGCAGGCACCGCGTATGTGGACGCCGTCTCCGACGTCGTCCTAGAGGTTGTCCTTGAGGTCGTCCGAGAGGCCGTTCTAAACGTCGTTTTCGACGTCATCCTCTAGGACGTCGTTCTTGAGGTCGTCCTAGAAATAGTCCTTGAGATCACCCTAGAGGTCGTCCTCGACGACGTCGTAGAGTTCCTCTATATGCTTCCCCGAAGGGGGAGCAGAGTTGCGCATTTGATTTCCCGCGCCGCCACGCCGCTATTCACCGAGATCCGCCCCCGCATATGTTCCCCTGCTTTCGCCCTCCTTCTCTCTCTCCTGTTTTCCATGCGCGCGGCGCGCAGCGCCGCTATTCGCCAAATTTAGTCACGTGAGGAGCAAAGCATCCAGGGCGTGCGGGAAAGCCGGCGCTACGGCCATCCGCCAAGGCTGAATGCGCAACTCTGCTACCGTAGGTAGCTATACAGGAACTCTACGTCGTAGAGGTTGTCCTTGAGGTCGTCCGAGAGGCCGTTCTAATCGTCGTTTTCGACGTCATCCTCTAGG
Organism: Ixodes ricinus; assembly: GCA_037355805.1. Taxonomy (NCBI): domain Eukaryota; kingdom Metazoa; phylum Arthropoda; class Arachnida; order Ixodida; family Ixodidae; genus Ixodes; species Ixodes ricinus. Next base: position 851 of record JAZHYW010018108.1, read on the forward strand.
ACGTCGTTCTTGAGGTCGCCCTAGAGATAGTCCTTGAGATCACCCTAGAGGTCGTCCTCGACGACGTCCTAGAGGTTGTCCTTGAGGTCGTCCGAGAGGCCGTTCTAATCGTCGTTTTCGACGTCATCCTCTAGGACGTCGTTCTTGAGGTCGCCCTAGAGATAGTCCTTGAGATCACTCCTAGAGGTCGTCCTCGACGACGTCCTAGAGGTTGTCCTTGAGGTCGTCCGAGAGGCCGTTCTAAACGTCGTTTTCGACGTCATCCTCTAGGACGTCGTTCTTGAGGTCGCCCTAGAGATAGTCCTTGAGATCACCCTAGAGGTCGTCCTCGACGACGTCCTAGAGGTTGTCCTTGAGGTCGTCCGAGAGGCTGTTCTAATCGTCGTTTTCGACGTCATCCTCTAGACGTCGTTCTTGAGGTCGCCCTAGAGATAGTCCTTGAGATCACCCTAGAGGTCGTCCTCGACGACGTCCTAGAGGTTGTCCTTGAGGTCGTCCGAGAGGCCGTTCTAATCGTCGTTTTCGACGTCATCCTCTAGGACGTCGTTCTTGAGGTCGCCCTAGAGATAGTCCTTGAGATCACCCTAGAGGTCGTCCTCGACGATGTCCTAGAGGTTGTCCTTGAGGTCGTCCGAGAGGCCGTTCTAAACGTCGTTTTCGACGTCATCCTCTAGGACTCGTTCTTGAGGTCGCCCTAGAGATAGTCCTTGAGGATCACCCTAGAGGTCGTCCTCGACGACGTCCTAGAGGTTGTCCTTGAGGTCGTCCGAGAGGCCGTTCTAATCGTCGTTTTCGATGTCATCCTCTAGGACGTCGTTCTTGAGGTCGCCCTAGAGATAGTCCTTGAGATCACCCTAGAGGTCGTCCTCGACGACGTCCTAGAGGTTGTCCTTGAGGTCGTCCGAGAGGCCGTTCTAAACGTCGTTTTCGACGTCATCCTCTAGGACGTCGTTCTTGAGGTCGCCCTAGAGATAGTCCTTGAGATCACCCTAGAGGTCGTCCTCGACGACGTCCTAGAGGTTGTCCTTGAGGTCGTCCGAGAGGCCGTTCTAATCGTCGTTTTCGACGTCATCCTCTAGGACGTCGTTCTTGAGGTCACCCTAGATATAGTCCTTGAGATCACCCTAGAGGTCGTCCTCGACGACGTCCTAGAGGTTGTCCTTGAGGTCGTCCGAGAGGCCGTTCTAAACGTCGTTTTCGACGTCATTCTCAAGGTCCTCCTAGAAATAGTTTTGAGATCACCCTAGAGGTCGTCCTTGACGTCGTCCTATCAAGGAGGTGAGCCCGCGCCGCGAATACGCGGAGTGACCGTACGCACACATTCACATTTGCCCCCAAGGCTACGAAACCAATATCGGTTTGAGTTGACCTAGTTGGTACATGGTCAATGACGGTGGTGAAGCAGCTTGAACAGTAAACGATTACAGAGAGACAGGACAAGACGCAGACACGAAGATGCCATGATGGTGGGGAAGCAGCTTCACCATTAAACGATTGCACGGAGGTAGAAGATTAGCTGATCAGGCAATGACGACGCAATCACTCAATTTCGAAGTGGCGTGCTGCAGCCGCCCTGACGTCGATGATTGCGTCGTAAACGCTTCATAAGATGAAGTGTTTACTCAAAATTTGCGACGTCGTATTCACAATGAGCTGAGTCGTGAGTCTCATGACGAATGCTATCCCAATTCATAGATAACCAACAATAGTGGTTTCTGCAGCGAAGTTTATGTTCCCGCTCGTTGCTTTGTCTGTCGTTCTTGTCATTAAGCTTGCCTTTGGCAACCTCGTTAACTTGTTATTCCCTTAATAACTTTTGCATTTTGTATAACTGGTTGCATTGGGCTTGCTGGTTCGATGAGTTATAAAAAGAGAATCTTTTGTCTGTGTGTGTGTTTCAGATTTTTCTAATATTTGAACTGGTTATATATATATCAATCAATCAATCATTTTTTTATTTGCGTCTGTACAAGAATACAGGCACTGGAGGCATGAACAAAAAGCCGACAGATGTCGGCTTGACGAGGTTCACGTCCCCTTTTTCAGCAAACGGCAAGCAATCGAAAAAAAAAGTCAAATACTTAAGAAAAATAATCACTGTAGCAATAGTCAAAATACACGTTTAAAATTGGGATATACATTACAATGTAAAAAAAATACACTCTATATTCTAAAACACAACTGTATGACATCAATATTCACAAAAACATCAGTTTTAAAGAATGAGATGTTAAATGTTCGATGATAATGTTATTTTCAATTAAATGGTTTAGTAAAAAAGGAAGACGATGTTTTAGCATTTGAGTTCCATAGGTGGTTCGACTGAATGGTATCCTCCATACTTCTTCGTGACGTACGTTATAAGGTCTAATATTTATTGTTAATTCCGATATGTTACTAATGTCAGGCGTCCTTTGTTTAATACTTGCTATATATCGAATAAGTAAAGTGTACTCGTACAGTTTGTTTAAGGATAGGACATTCAATGATTTAAGCAATGGTTTCGTGTGGGTTGATTGTGGTACATTTATTATAGCTCGGATCGCCTTCTTTTGAAGGATCGTTAACTTGTCTAAGTTAGTTGTGGTTGATGTGCCCCAGACCAAGTGACAATAATTCAAATGTGACATGAATAAAGAATTGTAAATAAGAAGTTTAATTCTGACTGGTAGACTAGAACGGAACTTGTTAAGAATGCCGACAACACTTGAAATTTTTTTTATTACAATTTGAATGTGGCTGTCCCATGACATGTTTTCATTAAACATTACACCTAAGGTTTTTACGTTCGGGACGACTTCAATGCTAGAGAGGCCAAGTTTAAGGTGCAAGTCAATATTTACCAATTTATTATGTGGCTTAAAAATAACCGCCTTTGTTTTTGATGTATTAATGAGTAGAGAGTTGGCTTCGCTCCATTTATGTAAATGTTCCAGTGTGTTGTTAGTTGTTTCTGCAAGTGTGTCGACATTGTTAGCTGAAAAAAGTAGTGTTGTGTCATCAGCATAAATGACGAAAGTGGTGTTTGGGCTAATCGTTACAATGTCATTTATATAAATGTTAAACAGAAGCGGGCCTAATATACTTCCTTGAGGGACACCTGTTTTTAATGCTTGAAAGTCTGAAGAATAGTTGTTTATAAAAACAGATTGTTTACGAAATTCTAAATATGATGTTAACAGCTTTAGGGTTAGTCCACGGAAACCATAAAACTGAAGTTTACTAATTAATGTCGTATGATTTATGCGATCAAATGCTTTAGAGAAATCAACAAAGACACCAAGAGTTAAAAGTTTTTGTTCGAATGATTTTAAAATGAATTCTTTTTGATTTAGTAGCGCGAGTTCGGTTGATCTACCCTTCCGGAAACCATATTGTGATGAGGTTATGAGCGAGAAACGGTCACAAAAAGAAGTCATACGACGATGAGTAATTTTCTCTAGGCACTTCGAGAACACAGGAAGAATGGAAATTGGTCTGTAGTTTGAATGATCGTTTATGTCTCCACCTTTGAAAATAATTATAACTTATATAACATATATATATATATATATATATATATATTGGTAATGCCAGTTTCTTTTTTACTATTCTTGTATACAGGATGTATATATTTTTGAGTCGAACATTTTATTTTCAATACGAATAGGAAAGAGGGGGGGGTAGTTAGATCAGTTACGTCTTTACCATTTATTTATCAGGCTGGGTGGACACTAGATAAGGGCATAATCATCACTGTAAGTTGAATAATTAACTTAAATCTGTTAATTAACACTTATATTATTTGTTTGGGGTCAATTTGGAATTGCAGTATTAACGGCAATTACAATTAGAGGCAAGACGAATTTTTAGATTGGCAAAAAAGGTAATTAAGGTATTAATCGATCAATTTTCGCGTTTCTTTGCTCGATTTCAAAACTGCACTTCGAAAGGAGCGGTGCACGCCATGCCCACAATGACGCTTGGAAGAGTGACGTCGTCGTTTCAGTCATATCGTCACCTTCTCGGCAGCGGGCCTTTGGTGGGTGCGCCGGCAACACAAGTGACGACATGGGCATCCGTTATTAGATTAGATCAGTTACGGAACTGCTCATAGACGCTGCATGCACGAACAGTACCCTACTTCACTCACCACGACTCGCCCGGCGTCGCTCGACGCGCCGCCGGACGGCTGCTTTGGTAACTGAATCGGGTTACGTTCGTTTCAACGTTACTAGACGCGTAAAAACCAACGGAAAAAAACTCTTTTTGTAGTAACTTTTATTGGAGTTTAGTACAAAATGAGGGCGCGTGATGTTTTCTAACATTTTTAGTTTGCAAGGTTTTCAGCACAATTAATATTGTTTTTATACAACCATGCATCAGCAGCGATTTCAGGTAGCGCGTCCCGACCTAGGCGCATCTTAACTTCGATGGTATTTCGCAGCGCGTCCGCTGGGTTTACGGGGTGGCACCCTGTAACCTCTTCCACCGTATCTGTTTCGGCTCCGACATGGCCGATTAAAGCCAAAATAGATGTCACGTGCAGTTCCTTGAGCGACCGCTGCGGGAGAAATGGCGGTGATGTGATCGCCATTGAGCGCTTCAGCTGTGCTCTTTGGAACGCACAGTTTTGAATCGAAAATATAGATGGCGCTTTGAATGACGACTGGCGGATTGAAGTGAGTGAGGGGGGTACCCCCTCCGCGGGAGTTCCACAACTGAGGTAATCTACTAACGTGGGACATGGGCAAGCTTGCTGCGCTCTTGATGCGCGCAGTTGAACCAGAACAATAATTTAAAAGTTGATTAACATATTTTAGTTACATAGTAAGTCAACTTAGCACGACGATTTTCCCCTCACCTAATGACCGCCCACCCTCCAAAATTACACTCTCATCTTTTTTTTATATGTTCAAATTAAAATTAAACACACTGTGTTTGTATATACATGTATAGGGTATACTTAAATAACAGTGAGTGCACCGTCTAATGCGGTCTGTGCAAAAGATTTATATTATACAGGGTGTATCTTTTAAGGATTTGGAGAACTGTTTCTAAAAATCCGTAAACACTGGAGGTATACAGGTGTGTTATACGGCCAGGGGGACATAATATAGGGGGACAATTGTCACGATAAGTGGGTTAATAAAATAAAATTGTTAATAAACTCCCTAATATTGAAGATAAATATGGGGTTCCACTCAAAAACTTGCTGAGCGTAATCAAAAACGGTTAAGTAAATTATTTAGCAAGGTTTCGGGCGAGTGGGAATCGCGGTGATGCGCTAAAGTTACCACTCGTCCAACACACACACACGCGCGCACGCGAAAGCGCGCCACTATATAGTGACGCGTTTTCCCGTCTCCTCTCAGACGTGGACTCGCACTGGCAGCAGTACGCGCGTTGCACGAGCGCATGGTAACTATAGCCATAGCCTCCTCTATACTCACAAAGCGTGGCAGTTCGACGACGGAGCAATAGAGTGCCCGGTCGCCGATTCGGAGCGCGAGGATCTGGTAGCACGAAGCATTTCTCGGGGACCCTGGCCGTCAGCGCACAGCTTTTGCAGCGGCGAAAACCCGTAACATGGTTTTCAAACCCGACGAGAAAAGAAGCAGTATAGCGCGAGTAACGCGAGGAGCACGAGCAGGCATTCCATCGCTCGGGAGGTGCGTGTTTCGGCGTCTCGCCGCAGCGGGGCGCCCGTCACGTGGCTCTCTCTCATCCGTTGTCTGCCGCTCTACTTTTTCAATTTCGGCGGCCGAGTCTCGTGGCGATCTGCCAGGCTTTGTCAGTGTAGAGGAGGCTATGCTTTAGCGCATCACCGAGCTTCCCGTACACTCCCAATTATTTTTGAAATATACTTAGTTCGTGGTTCTCGACGGCGCTCGGCAAATTTCTAACTGAAACAATATTGTTGTATTCAGTAATCAAAACAGTTAATTAACAAATCTCAGTCAATTATTCGGCTTAGCGTCATCATTAGCCCTTCTATAATAGGTCGACGTGACCGAATTTCTCGCCTGTACAGACCGCATTAAAATAGCATTCGCGGATTTTTTTTAAACTACTTCTGTGAAGTCTAGAAGACCTGCATATTACGACATTTATATTATGTTATATTTTTTCTAATCACACACATAACGATTTTTTTTTTGCTTTCTTGCTTACACCGTCACGTAATGCATCGCCAGATGTTATAGAAATAAAGGTATTAAAAGAAATTAAGTTAAAGTAGCTGCGAAGCAATGTATATATGTTCGAGAGTCACCACTCCCTGTGTTTTTAAGCCGTCAGTGCCTAAACCTCTTATATAAAAAAGAACAAAAAAAAAAGAACAGAAGAATGGTCGCCCTTACTATGGCCTAGTCACATTCGCATTCTATCATGAAAGCTTGCTCGACAGTCGATTCTTGATTTAGAGAACATCACGTCGCGGCTCCTGTCACTTTCTCAAAAGTTAGGTGCGTCCGATCGGCAACTTCATCCTGACTACATGTCACAGCACTCACGCCTCAGTGAAAGCAGAAGTAGGATTGTTCCCGCGTCGACTTTACTTCCGCTGACAGCCATCTGCCACCCACGGTTTGTACTCCTTCATTTTTATGGCTTCCTTTTCTCCCAACGAGAACCTGACACAGAAGGGAATAAAAACAAAATCGTGTAGGTGTTCAATCTTTATTCCTCTTCAGTGTCATCCGCTCCATGTTTTACCATGCTCAAAAAATTCTTCTCGTGTTTCTGACTTTTTTTGTTTGTGTTCGTACGTTTATATTTTTTATCGTGGTTAATGTTGTTTTGCTTTTTCCTTGCGCAAGACACGTCCGCTTGCCAGGCTGTTCGTATTTTCACTTAGAGAGCTTTCGTGTTTTATTGTTGTTTGTTGCCTTTTTTTCTCCCTTCTGTTGTAGGCCTCGTTTTGCACCATTTTAATCCTTTCCTGTCTGTCACGAGCGTTGCGTTTCCTGGACGCATGTCGCCGAAGACAATTTTCTCCCGGACAACTTCCATTTACGAGGCTCGCAAAAGTAAAGACGTCATCTTGAAAAGTTATAGGCGACCGTCTTTTTCTTATATATCTTTATTTTTTTTAAATTCATTTCTCAGCTTTTAGCCAGTTGCTATGGCAGATTTTGTAGTATATTCATGTCGTTATTTTTCAATTTGCTTCTTTGAGCAACCTGAAGCTTGGTGGCAGAATAAGACGCGTCATTGCATGTGTCATCTGCATTTTTATATTCTAACTTTCGTTTTGTTTTTATGAACTCTAGCTAACCTCGAGGCATCTGTCTCTCGAACCTTTCTAATTTTTTCTCTTGGATCGAAACCCGATGTGACTTCTGAACATCATGGCGAAACGTTGCAGAGACCAATTCTTTCCACGCTAAAAGCCAACTGGAATTTAGCTCTGACACTCCTAGTCATGCTGTCACATTCTAATAAAATATGACAGCTAGATCTCGTGTTTATTTTTTCTGCTCGGTTAAAGCTCATACGTAGCAACTATATTAAATTTAAAGCTACATCCAGATATATAAATCAAATATGGTGACTCACAGCTTGAGAAACGCAGATCAGGGACTATTATCATGAAGCTTCTTGCTTCGTGACTTGTTTTTTGGCATTTTATCAACTGATGTCAAAATCTCATTGACGGATGAACGACGATAAGATGTCGTCAATACCTGCACAAGCTCTACTACGCGTCTTTTGCAACACAAAAGCTTCACCAGAGGGTCCGCCTGCCCGTTCCCAGAGCACTCGACAGCTCGCTCATGTTTGATGAATCGTGCCCACTAGAACAAAATTAATCGATAGACGGAAGAAAGTCAGGCAAAACAAGGAGAAGCACGCAACAGATGAGGCGTCTTGGCAGATGTTTTACGAGCACATTTTATGAAGAGTATTCATGTGTCTTGTTTTCTGGATACAGGGAGTTTCCGAGAGAAAGAACCAGTTTTCGCTCAAGTAAATGAATGATCCATCAGTAGTATGCTCAAACTCTTGAAAATGTGACGCTAGCGGTTGATAGGACGCAAACTTTGACAACATAGAGTTACCTCGATGAAAGATAATGGCGAGAAAGAAAATTTTTTGTATGAGCCCACGTACATCTAAGCCTAATATTGTCAAAATGAGAAATTGCATGCTGGGCTCCAATGACATATATTTAGGTAAAAAAACCAAAAAACTTCGCAGTAAGAAAGAAAACAACATCTTCTTTCTTGCTGACAAGTGCTTTCCACTGATGTAACTTCCACAAGCAGCCACAATGGTGAGCTCTGTATTGACGATATTAGTCTTAGGTGGACGTCAGGTCGCAGAGAAATTTCATTTTCTTCAATTATCTGTTTTATTCGGGTAGCGTCATGTTCTCAAACTTTCCAGTTCTATCCCAACCGCTAGCTTCACATTCTCGCGAAGTTTCGACGTTATGCTATGCATATAGTTTATGTTAACCGGGCGAGATGCACGGTTGTCGTTTCTGGGAACTTTATATGTCTCCACTACCTTCATTTATTGCTCTCTCTCTCTCTCTCTCTCTTTGTTTTTTTTATAACCTACAAGAAAATATTCCATGGAATGTCCAAATATTTCTTTGTGCATTCGCTATAACTATAGGTGACGTGAGCATTAAAAAAGCGTCCTTGTTGTGGGACTGCAAAGATTGGCCAAACACTTACCATTGACGCCTATAGTAGAATACTTCTGCTTTCTTCGACGAAATGAAATTAACGGCAAACTATCAACCTTGACGGTGCTGGATTAGGAAATCGATGTCATCGAAGCTTCTGCTGATCTCTTTACCCAAACCATCGAACTTACGTTTAACGTTTAGTGACAACACGTACTATCACACCACTCGTGGTCTACGAACAAAAGCTGACACGTTTATGTCAAATGTAGTGTTTTGCGATTTTAACGTAATTTGCATCGCTGAAACTTGACTTAACTAGGAACTTAATATTGAATTTTATTTCCTCGCTCCTGTACACGGTTCGCCGTTGCAACAGAAGCTATAATAATAATATTAATAATAATATTAAAAATCTTTTTTTTATCTGTCCACAAACAACTCATGGCCATTTGTGTGGTACACAACACATTTTCGGATATAGTACAGGAAAGCAAACACGTGAAAATAAACTAACACAGAAGACAATCTGCTGAATAGCAAAAAGCATACACAAGCACAAGTTGACTTGACCATACTATGGAAGTAATATGCCCCAAAGATTGCGACTAAAAGTTGACATGTATAAATGTCCAGGCGTGAAGAATCGATCTTGTTTAATTCCGCTTGCATTCTTAGCAATGGTGATGCTGACAAAAAATGTGAGCGGGTAAAAGAGGCTGTGACTTCGGCTCGAACGTGTTGGGGCATGGAAACAAATTGAGCTAACAGAACAGCGGAGTCGACGATCCCATTCGCAACCTTAAACAAATATAAGATATCCTGATAACGTCGTCTATCAAACAGAAAAGATAAAACCGAGCTTCGTCAATATGGTACCACCTACGTCTAAAGAATTAATTGTAAACAATAGCCATAAAACAATTTTGAACTCGCACGACAGAGCATGATGCAGTATGACTTAATGAATTCCAAACAGCAGATCCAAAATTTAAGTTTGAATCTGCTGTTTGAAATCTTTTGTCAAAACAAGGATCTATGCTTATGACGCGTCAAAACTTTGGGGCGGTGTTGTAATCGCAGTAGATCATTTAGCTTATTTCGCATCGCAGGCCTCTCCTTGAAATTTATTCAGTATATGTTTGGATTGAATTGCCGTCAAATGATGGATTCAACTACTTGATTGGAAATTATAATTTCGCTCTTAATTTCGGATATTTTTATTTTCATTGACCACTTCAATGCTCTCTAAAAAGAAGTAAACCTTTCAAAGTTTCAGATTGCACATTTATGGGTATTTAAACCTTCCGGTGTTGACTGGCCGTCAAGATTTTATTAATGGTCATAATGCCCAGACAATAGTAAAATCATCTCATCGATTCAATTTTATGCATTTTAATGGTCTCAATCAATTCAACACTTAAGGGAAGAGTGCTAAAGGTGTTGTCGATCTTTTTATCTCAATTTTTTCATTAGTGGTCTAGCGCTAGCAGGTTCATAAGGTAAAGGCTGATGTGTACGCCCACCTTTTATCGTTACTTTCTGCGGTTTGTTGAAACCTACAGCTTGTTATACGCGTGTGTATTACTCGTTTAGAAACTGTGTTTATTTCGGCCTCTATAAGTTTTGTCAAGATTATGATTCGTCACCTATACCAAATAGGCTTCCGTAGACTCGGTGGCGGGAATCGTTTACTGCAATAGTAAAACAAGGAATTAACAGATTTATTCAAAAGCGAGCATTGAAACCCGGAATGTATCCTTCATGGTATTCCAAAGATTCTGATATACTATATGCACGAAAAAGTGCACCGTTACAAACTGGATAAACGAAGGGTATCACAAAGTGTGGAACGCTAGGTACAGTATCTATCGTGCTCTTGTGAAAACGTTGCTTCAAACATCATGAGCGTGTCCATTTACAAGCAGTGGAAGATAGCTTGTTTCAAAAACCGGATAAATTTTGGAGATTTGATAGAGAGAATACAAGAGATAGTGTACCGGGTATCTGCTTGAGAACTCATCACGAATATTTGTCTAACCCGAAGAATGTAGCGAACTTGTTTTCAGGACACTTTAGTGGCTGTTAAAAATATGAAGATATCAAATTTGGTGACTATTACGTCGCCCTGTACACCTTTGCATTTAACAAATTTACTGTTAGCGAAAGCATGGAAGCCTCAAAGAAGTTAAAGCCGAAATTGACATCGAGGAAAGATTCGATTCCTAACTTTATTGTCAAGGGTTGCTCAATTGTGTTTTCACCCATCCGAGAGCACATATTTAATATTTGATTGTCTAACGGTGTATTTCCATCTGTGTGGAAAGATTTTATTATTGTTCCTATTTATAAAGTGGGAGATGCTTCTAACGTTGGTAACTACCACCCCATATTCTTGTCTTGTTCTTTATCTAAAGAACAAGACAAGTTTATCGAGGGACGTTCAGTTGAGACCAATCTCTGTACCTTTCTTGATTATTTGGTACCTTATGTTTGTAATCGTGGTCAAGTTGATGCTTTTTATTTTGACCGTTCGAAAGCATTCGATAAGGTGAATCATACCTAGCTATTGCTTAACCTGTCACGGATCGGGTTTTCTCGTATCTTCCTTAGGTGGTTTGAAAGCTATTTGACCGATCGTCACTGTGTTGTGCGTACTTTAAATTCTTGATCTGATTCTTTTGTACGTTGTCTGGAGTACCTCATGGCTCTAATCGAAAACCACTTCTCGTTTTGGTTTTTATCAATGATATAGCCACTTGTGCCGTTGATTCAGGGGTGTTGTTATTCGCTGATGAAATCAAACTTTTTATGAGTATGAGCTCGATTCATGATTGCAAACTTCTACAAAGCGATGCCTCGCGTATTCTAACCTGGTGCTTGGAAAATTGTTTGGGTATTAATTCTGATAAAACAAAGGTCGTGTCTTTCAGTAAAGAACAGGAAATTGTGCCATATTCGTATTATCTTGATGGTAAGTGTATCGCACGACTGTCAATGCTTCATGATCTCGAAGTGTACTTTGATAGTTCTCTTTCGCTTACTTGTCGTGTCACTTATATGGTTCGTTCTGCAGTTCGAATGCTAAGAATGATTAATCGTTTAACTAGGAATTTTGGCACTCATGCTTGCTTACTTCTATTATTTTGCTTTTTAACAGATCAATACTAGAGTTTGGCTCTATTCTGTGGAATTCACTTAGTGGAAGCGATGCTGCGAAAAAAATGACTATGTTCTGTGGCGCCTTGTCCGTATAATTTGTGACAAATATATAGGTTATATGTTGTTGTTTTTTTAAATTTGGAATCTTTTTGCTAAGTTTGGTCTGCAATGTCTATCTGCCAGAAAGCTGTACCGCGATATATTATTTTCGCACAAAATACTACACAGCGACATTGACTCTCAACTTTTTGTACTGTGAATTTAAGCGTACTAACTCGTTCTACTAGGACTGATCTTACCTTTTACCCTCAAGATCAATACATGGCATCGCCCATAGCAGAGAATGCAGACATATGTAAATAGCTTTAATCATGGGGCCTAGATATTATTGAAAACTGAGTCTCAGAAGGATGCTGAACGATACAATGTTTCGTCTTTAGTTGTGCATTTCTTACTTCATTAGTCGCATGTAAGTTCAGTGGCTCTGGTATATATTCGTCACTTATACTCAAGCATGTTTTAAATATGTACTACTTTTTATTGTGACTCATTACATACCTATATTGGTTGTTTATTGGCACAGAATAAAGACATTATAATAATGATTATTGACGTTCACGAGTGATAATCTTAGTCGTGACGTCATGGGTAGGAACCATCCAAGGGATCAGCGGTATATCTCGTCAGCAATAGAACGGAGAGATCCACTATGAGTGCGTAGCTTCTTCTGCGTGTCTTACGTTGCAAATAACTAAAGCGTTCTAACCTTATCAAGTTGTTGCGTCCGTCTCAAATAGAGGTATTTTTAATCCAGCATTTTATTTTACGTGTTTTAAACCTAAGACCAAAAAAAACATTTGTTTTTGTGCCAAAACTTTTACTTGTAAATATACATCAAACTATTTCACTCAGCTTTTACAAATCTTGCGCATACATGTGGCCGGAAACTGAGTTGTTAAAGAAAGAGAAAACGTTTTATACAATGTCTTCTTAGTGTTCCACTAATGTAATTTGTAGCCATGCGGCTCCTTAGGCCCGTACAAGATTCATGTCATCTTCAGCAGATGCAACGGCATGTGGTCCTCGCAGAGCGGCATCCAAATTGCAAATAAAAAGTCAGAACAATTTCTTAAAGAGTGAATGAGTTATTTCCACTACCTTCGCAGTATTCGAGGAAATGCAAGATAATAGGCAGATTCCACCTAACATCTTAAGACCAACGGTCCTTTGCATATGAGAAAACTGCGGAGAAAAAATGTGCGAACCGTGATTCAATATGCAATCTAAACGGCCAATAAAAAAACTTAAAAATCGCTTAAGGGAGTTTTATTTAAACATCAGCGGTCGAAGTTTCAGTGTGCGAATGAACATAGCCGGACTCTGACTAATCTAAGAAGCTCAGACTAAGACTTAGTGAAATTTCAGCCGCCATTTTGAATCACCCAGTGTCTTTTTTGATGATTACTTCCATCTGATTAAATGTGAAATTTGCGTGATTTTTTAGGACGTTATATGTGGTAATGGGAAATTCAGAAAGATGCCTAAAACAATTTTAAACGAAATTAGACATGTATTTTAATAAAACACGCCTACAAAATTTACGTTGTAAACCTGGTACTCGATAATGTTGAGTTTTATTATTACTTAAACCTGTAATGCTTTCCAACCAAAACGCAAATTGTTTCTGTCTTGTTGAAATCTTAGAGCCGGCTCCGATCATTTCTGTGCTGTCACCGTTTTCTTTCAAGTTAAATCTCGAACAATGTAAGTCTTACGTGTCATCTAATAAAACAATAAAAATATAACATATTAAAGTCATTAATAAAGAAAGACCGTTGCTTGTCTCTGTCGCAAGAATTTATAATTCGATAATGCCTCGGGGTACTAAAAACAATTGTTCCGGCTGTCGGCGAAACAAAGGAGTTGTACATTGCATAGAGCCACGTGTTCGATTTCATTGTTTCTAGACGCATTCACGTTCTGTCAACCAAGCAACAAACGCGTTCAGCAGAGCAGAACACTCGCCATTGTTCTGTACTACATGGAAACTATTTTCTTTTCCTCTTTGTCCAAGCATTGGGGATTATATAGTTTAAGACGAGGCAGATCTTACGCAAAACTTAACTTAGTTATCTAGGTTAGGAAATTTGGGGTCCCGCGGTGACCAACCTAATACATTAGTGTCTAATTGGTATTATCATCTCTATTCACCCAATATAAACGCCCACACTGCACTTGTTTACCCAGTTTATTCTACAAAATGTAGAACAATAGAGCGGTTCGTATTAACGTATTAACGAGGTCGTATTAACGAGACATGACTGCATCACTTGAATTGTTTCTTATTTTAAACCTTCTATTTCAGCGCGGGTATTACGATACATTTTATGCCCTATTGTACCAAAGCATTGGGACCTCAGAAAACAAAAAAATTAAAAGACGAATTGAATTCTTAAAGGTATGATTAAAAACAGTGGTAAACAATTAAAAACGTTTGACCAGTACGATAAAGACTGATACTGCTGCGAAACGTTTATGTTTTAGTATGAAGCAGATCTCGTAACTATAACTGACACAACGGGCTATATCTCAGGCTTTAGGACACGCACTTCTCTACACCGCACTTAAAGCATCAATGATTGCTCATCTTTAAATACGTATAACCAATGAGGGAAATGAAGGGTTTGTTGTCGCCTAGACTACCTCGTGACTCCGAATCCGGGTGAGGCA